>JXCR01134951.1:25658-68076 GCA_002079205.1 Phalaenopsis hybrid cultivar
TATATATATATATATATAATACTATAGAACTAGTATATCTAGGAACAACATGAATATCTTCATTGACATTAAATTTATTTATACTTGATGCGTGCTAGAAAATTCACGGAGGTAGAGTAATGGATTATCGTCATAACGTTGCACGAGAATTCAACATACACTCAGATGAAAGGGAATCAACCTGTGATGACACCAGAAGTTTTTACGCGGAAAACCCGTGAAGGGAAAAAATCATGGGGTCTGGCACAGTTTAAAAAATCTACTATGAGTCGATGATTACAGAGGCCCCTTGTCCCACATACGGGAAAGGGTTACTAGATTTTTCAAGATACAACGTCGACTGAAGACTCTCTAGTTAGTGGTGATCGACGACAGTTGCTGACGGTTGGCGGTAATTGACAAAGGTCAGCGGTGATCAGTGGTGGTCGACAACGGTCTGCAATAGCAAGCATAATGTTGGACTTAAGCACATTCTCAAAGCTTCAAGTTCTCTCTCAATCATTCTTCCCTCATGTAAAGGGTGAGGCTATATTTATAGTGTTCTGGGTGCAATTAATGTAGGAATATGAACTATTTTGATCGGGCGATCCGGAGAGCTTCCCTTGATCAGATGACGTTTGATGGACATTTGAGTGTCTTAACGATGTCGGAATTGAGCAATCTTGGGTTTGTCGGAATCGTCTTGTTAAGATACTCAATTCGACTATGAACTTGCTGAATTCGACATTCGTTTGATCTTTCAAATATGTCCGGAAATCTTCCTAGAATGATTTAATCGCTTGATATGGGCTTGATTTGACTCGGATTTGACTAACATTGATACCATTGGGTTCTTCTCATCAAGTCGGTCAGTTTGACTATAAATTTACTAAAATCGGAGCTCTTGATGACTTTTTATCAATCTTTGAATATTCATGACTCTAAATATTGCATAGAGATTTATGTCAAATGATGAAAATTTGTTGGTGGCATATCAATACTTTTAGAAAGATTTACATGCATGGCAATCAATTCTTATATATTTACATATCTATGACCTAAGGTTCAATTTTAAATACATACTACCTTACTAGTGCATGAAAAAGTGTAATTAAATTTTTTTTAAGGTTAAAATGTTAATAATTTGTATGCAATGTGACAATTTTGGCGGTAAAATTAAAAAAAATAAAATTAAAATGCGGGAATTATGGTATGCATATAAATGCCCCTAATTTATAATTAAATATAAAATTACATATTTCTATTATTTTATGGATAAAAGAACTTGGAATTTTGTTCATTCATCCAACTATTTGCATAATACTCTCATTGTAATCTTGTGAACTCATAGATAAATTGAATAATTTTAATATTAGTGGTGATTTTTATATGATAAATAATATTAATTTTGTTCTTTTTATGTGGATGTTATACAAATTGATAATTAAAGCTATGCATAAATGCGTAAGAATTCTTTGGTTATGGATCTGATTCCACCGAACTATCTTTTTGAGATTGCAATACACAGCCATATGCTATAATTTACTTGCAATTTACCATTTCATGCCAAAATATCTGCAAGAAAAACCATTTATTTAGCCCAAAAAAAAAGAAAAATTACATTAATAGCACCCAATTCTTATGAATTTTTTGTTAATCTCACATCCAAAATTTAATTTTTACATTGTACTTTACATGTGGATGAAATGATGAATTTAACTATTAAAATGTCATAATGAGTGCTACTTTTCATAAAAGTTTTGATGTAAAATAGATAAATATAAAAGTTTTGGGTGCTATGTATGTAAAAGCCCCCACCAAAAAATACAATACAAATAAAAAGGGATATCCTTTGGCATTACCGATTCAGCAAAAGTCGAAAAGAAACACCGATTCAGCAAAAGTCGAAGAGAAANAGAACAGAACACGAACACAAGCTCTGTTCGTTCGTGTTCAGTTAGTTTACACCCCTAAAAGCACCCGCCAAAAAATACAATACAAATAAAAAGGATATCCTTTGGCATTACCGATTCAGCAAAAGTCGAAAAGAAACACCGATTCAGCAAAAGTCGAAGAGAAACACGAGGAATAAAAAGGAAAACAATACATACTGTCAGTTATAACTTCCGAACTTGTGGACCCAAATAGCATTTGCAGAATAAGCTAAAACCCTAGTAAAGATAAACCTAGAAGTTCTCATGCAGCCGCACCGGCACCCTTGCCTTTCTTCCTTTGAATCTTCTTCATATAGAACTCCAGCTCCTTCCCTTCCAGAATGTAACTGCAGAAGGAAGCAAACCATATTAGTTCTACCGACAATGGAATCCTGGGGCATTTACAAACATACCCACCCAATTCCTGTATTTACATATATCTAACACTTCAACTTTATTTTTTACATTAATAAAAACTCACATCTTTCATGTCACATCAAAAAAATATCACCAACTTCAACTCCTAAAAAGAGAAAATGCACCTTTTATGCGTAGGCAAGGTGGCATGTAGGTGAAAAATTGAAGTTTAGGCGTTGGATATGTAAATACATAGGAATTGAGTGGTCTGTATGTAAATCTTCTTTGAATCTTCTAATGATGAAGATGAGGTGTTACCCGTCAGCACGGCCACACTGGCCAGGGCGAGATGAGATAGAGGCAAGAAGACGCCCACCGCCAAACTNGACAATGGAATCCTGGACCCACCCAATTCCTGTATTTACATATATCTAACACTTCAACTTTATTTTTTACATTAATAAAAACTCACATCTTTCATGTCACATCAAAAAAATATCACCAACTTCAACTCCTAAAAAGTGAAAATGCACCTTTTTATGCATAGGCAAGATGGCATGTAAGTAAAAAATTGAAGTTTGGGTGTTGTATATGTAAATACATAGGAATTGAGTGGTCTGTATGTAAATCTTCTTCGAATTTTCATTACTAATGATGAAGATGAGGAGTTACCCGTCAGCACGGCCACACTGGCCAGGGCGAGATGAGATAGAGGCAAGAAGACGCCCACCGCCAAACTGCTCCTCAATGTGGGCATCAAGCTTGCGGGTCTCCTGCCTTTTCTCCAGCTTCCTTTGGATGTGGCTGCTCTTCTTTACCTCGTCCTGCGCAGCTTCGCCCTCTTGTCCCTACAAACAACATAGAAACAAACAGAAAGGTGTGAGAGCAGAGTATGAGATAATATTTTTGACGGGTATACCCCATTAATGTAGTTGATGTCGGAGGATCGGAGAGAATTCTTAATTTAAATCCATGTGCTGATCGGAGAGAATTCTTAATTTAAATCCATGTGCTGATCATAATAAAGCATGGATTTAGCATATTAGAAAACAGTGAAGTGATGACTCTGCCTTCCTCACCAATTTATAAAAGAAAAATTTACACACATACAAAACAATTCTTTTGTAATTACATATCTAACACCTATTTTATTTTATTTTTTTCAGTTTATGTTTTTATTTAAAACAACAATTTTAGTATGTTTGATTAAGCATATAAGATTTGATTGTTTTTTAAAACACCTAAAAGTTGTTTTAAGTGTTTTAAAAAACATGTTTATATGTTTTTAGAAATAAAAATTTTAAAAACACACACTAACAAAGCACATTTTTTAAAGCAAAAATAGAAATAAAAAACAAAACTCATCGCAAACAACCCCCAAGATTTTCATTAATTTTTAAACATCACACAATTTGTTGAAGCATGCAGAGCATAAACAATAGAAAAAGCACTCAGCTAGGCCAATAATAACATAGAAATAAGTTCATAAAAAAATATTAAAAAAGAATATAGTAAATAATCAAATCATAAATATATATACATATATATTGTTTCAAGAAACTCTAACCTGATTCAATACAAAAATTTCCCAGTATTAATGTTCCTATCATGAATTCCAATGTAAGCCTCGACTATTGTTTAAACATTGCATCAACAGACACATATTTTTCTTCTCCCCCTCATCGTCAGCATCCTTAGCATATCCCATGTATTTGCTATTGGCATCATAAAAATACAGTTATTCATGCTGAATGTTTTCTAAGTTATTAAACCTATTATTTGCAAATTATTTTAACCTGATTACCCATATCCTTCCAAATGCCCGATAATAAGTTTATCAACTCATCCAGCAATATATTTTCCACACATGTGCACATGTCAAACTATGTAAGTTCATTTTTAATCACTTTATCATTATAATAAATACTATATTATCTTTAATATAATTATTCGCTGATTTTTCTTTCTAGTTTGAAGATATTCAGGGCATCATTCTCATTTTTTGTCTTACTCAACTTAAAAATTAATGAATTTACTACAGCCCAACATAATGATGAATGCAACATCGACAAATTAATTTCAACCAATAAAATTTGGATTTAAGTCTCCATATTCACTCTGAAAGTTATAACATCATNCATGAAAAGAGAGCAAATGATATAAAATTAGCAATGAAAACAGTGCGAATGTTTCATGAAACTCCACATAACCTTCCTATGTTCAATATTTTATCCTAATACTATTGCAGACATTAGGAACATGATGTTTTAATTATAAATATATTTAGTTTCTTTGGAATGAAAGTTGATTTTCTAATATGATGATTTGCTTTTTTTCTCATCCAAGATAGTTTTGCTAATATTATTGAATTATCAATAACTACTCATTCATTTTTTATGAGTTGAGATACTTAAAAAATAACTTAAGCCGTGCTATATGCTCTGTAAGCTATTTGATATTTACAAATATGATATATACAAGTTAACATAATATACAATTAATAATGGAATTAAACATGTCAACTCATTACATGCAAAGAAAAAGCCACACAAGCTTTTCAACTTTTGCGCACCCCGCAATTGCAATAATTACCAACAATAAGAAAAGGATGATTGTCTCCTGGACATGTGTAATGTAGCAATTATATTAAAAAGAGAACAGAGATGATGGATTGGAATAGCAAGAAACGATTGGCACTCCAATAATTCATGAATAACATTCCGATTCTACAATTATAGAAAAATCAAACCAAATGTGTAAGAAACCATCAGAAGTGGCATGTCGAGTGCCATATGATTGACTGCTCATATGCATCTAATCCTCTACACTGCTAGAATGATAACATCCTCCAAGGAATGAAAAATTATTAAATCTTAATAACTAAGAGGCCATTCGGGATCACTTCTATTTTAATTTTTTTCGTTCAGTTTATGTTTTTATTTGAAACAACATTTTTAGTATGTTTGATTAAGATTTGATTGTTTTTTAGAACAACTAAAAGTTGTTTTTTAAGTGTTTTAAAAAACATATTTATATGTTTTTAGAAAAAAAAATTAAAAAAACACACACTAAACAAGCACATTTTTTAAAACAAAACTGATCACAAACAACCCCCAAGATTTTCATTTCATATGGATGGGGTAATTTTTAAACATCACACAATTTGTTGAAGTAAAGCATGCAGAGCATAAACAATAGAAATAGCACTCAGCTAGGCCAACAATAACATAGAAATAAGTTCATAGAAAAATATTAAAAAAGAATGTAGTAAATAATCAAATCATAAATATATATACATATATATATTGTTTCAAGAAACTCTAACCTGATTCAATACAAAAATTTCCCAGTAATAATGTTCCTATCATGAATTCCAATGTAAGCCTCAAACTATTGTTTAAACATTGCATCAACAGACATTTTTCATCTCCCCCTCATCGTCATCATCCTTAGCATATCCCATGTATTTGTTATTGCATCATAAAAATACAGTTATTCATGCTGAATGTTTTCTAAGTTATTAAACCTATTATTTGCAAATTATTTTAACCTGATTACCCATATCCTTCCAAATGCCCGATAATAAGTTTATCAACTCATCCAGCAATATATTTTCCACACATGTGCACATGTCAAACTGTGTAAGTTCATTTTTAATCACTTTATCATTATAATAAATGCTATATTATCTTTAATATAATTATTCGTTGATTTTTCTTTCTAGTTTGAACATATTCATGTCATCATTCTCATTTTTTGTCTTACTCAACTTAAAAATTAATGAATTTTCTACAGCCCAAGATAATTATGAATGCAACATCGAAAAATTAATTTCAACCAATAAAATTTGGATTTAAGTCTCCATATTCACTCTGAAAGTTATAACATCATTTATATGTTCATTCTTTTACATATTAAATTCCAAGAGTCTTAAAACCCATCACACCAAGGCATAAAAATTTCTTCTAATAATACAATTCTTAATATCATGCCAACTAAAATTCATTCACACATACTCGGTCTCTACTCTACTAACTTTAAGGCCTCAATCTTCTAAACATTTCCTCCATTGTTCTAATTTATCATTGATTCAATGGATGTATCACCAAGTTCAATTATAAAATCTACAAAAAAATACCCCAAAACAACTAGCTTATATCATTCAAAAGAATCAACATACACAATACAAAGAAAGTGACAATTTTGTGTTGATCCTTTATATAAACCTAAAGTAATTGAAAATACTTTTGTCACTCCTCGCTAACTTTTAACAATACTCCATCTTAAATAAATGTAATATAATCAACATATTGTCAGCACAAATATTTATGCTTTAGATCACATCAAATCAATTATTTTGATACTCAATCATACATCTTCTTAAGATTAATAAAAAGCATAGGAAGATTCTTTCTTTGCTCTCTATGTTTCTCCATTAATTCTCTTGATGAAAAGATTGTTTTCATACTAATTTTTTCTAACATGAAAACAGTCAAAATTGATGTAACATTTTCAGGCCTAGATTCTATTAAGCGGTCCCATTGCTTCATTGTTTGACTGATTCGATTCATATATAGTTAGTGTGATCTTACACATTGTCTTTGTTCTTAAATGGTAATGTAATTATTTGAATTCCTCTTAATTTTTAAAGTTCTATTAAAAAATTGTTAACCAATTCAACATCCTCTATAACTATTTAGATTTCAATAAATATCCCATATAATCCAAAAATCTTACCTTGCATCTCTTTCAAAGCCAATTTAACTTCTTTTTTTTTTCAAATTAATCTATAATATACTTCATCAAATTGTACATCATGCTCATCCAAAACAATTTTCCCCTTAAAACACTCACTAATATCTTTATTTCTAACCAAGATCCTATAATCTTCATTTTTAATGTATATAACTTGATTAAATTTTCTAAATCTCTTACTAATATCTTGGCGATTCTATATATCTCCTTTTCTCCATCATATTAATTTTATCAAATAAATCATTGAAGTTATGATGTTTGCTTTGATCATTAACCCTCTACAAAGAATCCTAATTTTCTTACACTAATTAGGCTACAATAGCATTCAGCTTGTTTCATTTTTAAAATCGCATTACTTTTTCTTAAGAATTATGTGTCACTCCCCACTTCACCCAGCCTATTTATCCACGTATGATCCATTTCTAATTTCTTCTAAAACTTTTACAAAAATCCTCCTAATGAAACCAGTCATTTTATCCCATGAATTCTGAATTGACTATTGGTAAAGTATCTCAAGAGCTTCTCACATTTCAAATTGCAGCACCTCATCCTACACATATAATTAGCTCCTGATAGAATAACTTTCTCACTTGACAAGAAAATACACTTGTACTTAAATCGACTACAAAATACTAGCCTAACAGTCACTAGCATATTAGTGATAGAAAAAAAAAAAAACTCTAATTTATTCATTAATACTACAACAATACTGAATAGCTTTACCAATTTTATGTAACAAAATTGCATTTGGTAATCCCTTTCACAAATAATCTACGTATCAGGAAATATATAAATGAAACGGTGAAACAGCATCCACTATTGAATTATTCATTGTGTTAAAAGGTACAAAACATAAACCGACAAATAAAAAAAAAACTTAATAGACATAACTTGCCTTTTTGATTTGTAATACTGAAATCCGCTAAAACAAAAAACTTAAAAATGTAAAAGAAAAAGCTAAAAAAATTCAAAATAATACAATTAAAGAGAATTAGTTAGAGAGATTCTTCAAGCAAAACAAGCTCATGAGCATGTTGAGTAAGCTTCACAAAGTTCGCAATGCAAGACAAAAGTGACTAGGCAATAAAAAATTGAACAACAAGAACATGCCTGGCCAAGTTATGCTGGTTTGAAACAACATTAGCTCAAATAATTAAATGAATGGCAACAAAAAATCATTGATGCTCAGAAGAACACAACTTATTCGCTTATTAACTAAAGTCTCACAACCAAGATTTTCTTCCTCGCAAACAATTTTACTTATCCAAGAAGCTAGAAGTAAAACTATACTTGTAAATGGTAAAAAAAATAGTGCAAATGGATTGGTAAGCTCAGTGAATCCTTGTAGAAGTTCTTACGTGAGATTTGCGGGTTGGGCAGAGTTAAGGCCAAGGTAGAGGGAGGCCTAAACAAACAAGATGGGGGAGTATCAAGGTTGATATTGAGAGAGAGAGGTTGAAATCCCTGATGCATGTCCAATTTAATTCATAAATCAAAATACAAACCCAAAACTTAATTAAAATAAAATTAAATTAACAAATAATATATGCATACTATTAAAGTTAATTTCAAGCCCTAAACAAAATATAGCATGCCACGGGAGTAATAAACTATTACCCATAAATAGCTTATATTGCTTTAACCACCCATGCTGCGCTATGCAAATGGCACCAAATGTGCACCAAATCGCACCATGGCACATGCCATTCAATGAAAGTCATGTATGAGTAAAACTGTAAATTAGCAAGGATGCATTGATANCACTATTACCCATAAATAGCTTGTATTGCTTTAACCACCCATGCTGCGCTATGCAAATGGCACCAAAGGTGCACCAAATTGCACCATGGCACATGCCATTCAATGAAAGTCATGTATGAGTAAAACTGTAAATTAGCAAGGATGGATTGATATATGGCAATAAAATAGACACATGATGAGGCATTAAGATATAAAAAATTGTCTTAAATGGTTTGGGCATCTATGGGGAAGGGTAAAAACGCACCATTAAATTAGTTAAAATAAATTTGGAATGATTAAGAAAACTAGAGTGTAGATAACAAATTACATGAGTACAGGAATATGAGCTATGAAAAAAAAACTTAAATAAATATAGTTATCAACTCATGCAGCAACTCAACCGACAACATGAACGTATCAACCAGTTGAAATAAAGGAAACAATGATGATAATAACCCCAAATTAGACCATGGAACCCTTGACCATATAAAATGTCAAATACACAACTAGCAATAAATTAAATAATTATGTGAAAGAACTCTCACCTTTGGGAATTGCATGAATTAACTGTGTAATTTTTACATCTTAAGCCATGAAACACCAAACATGACCTAAGCCACAATATTTCCTTTTAAGCGTTTGCAATTAAAGAAAAAAATAAAATTATGAAATCACAATCTATGGGAATATCCTTTGTGTGATTCTCGCAGCCAGAAAAAAAAAGCAATAGACTTGCAATGTCCACTAAAAGAGTTTCAAAATGAAATAAAAGTAATGCTATATAGCCTAATCACTGNCATTGATATATGGCTATAAAATAGACACATGATGAGGCATTAAGATATAAAAAATAGTCTAAATGGTTTGGGCATCTATGGGGAAGGGTAAAAATGCACCATTAAATTAGTTAAAATAAATTTGGAATGATTAAGAAAACTAGAGTGTAGATAAAAAATTACATGAGTACTAGAATATGAGCTATGAAAAAAAAACTTAAATAAATATAGTTATCAACTCATGCAGCAACTCAACCAACAACATGAACGTATCAACCAGTTGAAATAAAGGAAACAATGATGATAGTAACGCCAAATTAGACTATGGAACCCTTCACCATATAAAATGTCAAATACACGAGTCAAAGCTTGGGCTCCACATGATAGCCATACTAGCAATAAATTAAATAATTATGTGAAAGAACTCTCACCTTTGGGAATTGCATGAATTAAGTGTGTAATTTTTACATCTTACGCCATGAAACACCAAACATGACCTAAGCCACAATATTTCCTTTCAAGCGTTTGCAATTAAAGAAAAAAAATAAAATTATGAAATCACAATCTATGGGAATATCTTTTGTGTGATTCTCGCAGCCAGCAAAAAAAGTAATAGACTTGCAATGTCGACTAAAAGAGTTTCAAAATCAAATAAAAGTAATGCTATATAGCCTAATCACTGTACACGCCTAAATCATTTGACAATATAAAATTCAAAAAAATACTTTGATAAAGAGCTTAAACGGGCCTTTGACAAAACAAACCACCGTGACAAAACACACAAAAGATGAAACTTTTTAAGAATTCAACAAACAAAGAAGCAACATTTGTAAAAAAATTCTGCGGGAAAAAAATATAAAAGAGCATTTATGCCAAGAAGGGAAGAAAGACAATGTGACTTAAAAAGAAACATGAAGGAGATTCCACCTCAGTCGCATCCTTCTTGGTTGCAGCGGCGGCCTTCTTCTTCCTCCCAAGCTCAACCCCATAGTGCTGTAGGTACCACTGCTTGAAAGGGGTAGCATCAACCTGCACGATAGCACTCTTCACTAGAGTTTGCGTCCTCACGAGCTCATTGTTCGAGGCATTATAAACCACATCGAGGATTCTAGTTTTGCGGGTGATAGCTNCACTTCAATTTTTACATATGCCCCCTGCCTTACCTATACATTTACAGGTGTATTTAACATTATTAATAGTTAAAATAGTGATATAAAATATTTCGGTGGTATAAATGTAAAAGATAAAATTTTGGTGTTAGATATGTAGATATATAACAATTGGATGGTATTTATGTAAATGCCTTTTTATAAAAAAGGGGGAAATTTGAGAGACACATTTTGTTCATGTGTATTTATAATTGAGATGCTCGTGTGGCTCTAAAAGAGTGGATGCAGTTCTTAAATCAAATGATGAATATATTAAGAAAATCGAAGGCAATATAACCTTCCTNATAGATATATAACAATTGGATGGTATTTATGTAAATGCCTTTTCATAAAAAAGGGGGAAATTTGAGAGAGACATTTTATTCTTGTGTATTTATAATTGAGATGCTCGTGTGGCTATAAAAGAGTGGATGCAGTTCTTAAATCAAATGATGAATATATTAAGAAAATCGAAGGCAATATAACCTTCCTGTGTGGAATATCAACAATGAAAAAGTCGGTTCTAATTTATATATGAAAAGAGAGCAAATGATATAAAATTAGCAATGACAACAGCGCGACTGTTTCATGAAACTCCACATAACCTTCCTATGTTCAATATTTTATCCTAATACTATTGCAGACATTAGGAACATGATGTTTTAATTATAAATATATTTAGTTTCTTTGGAAGACTTGATTTTCTAATATGATAATTTGCTTTTTTTCTCATCCAAGATAGTTTTGCTAATATTATTGAATTATCAATAAACTACTCATTCATTTTTTATAAGTTGAGAAACTTAAAAAATAACTTAAGCCACGCTATATGCTCTGTGAGCTATTTGGTATTAACAAATATGATATATCCATGTTAACATAATAAACAATTAATATTGGAATTAAACATGTCAACTCATTACAAACAATTAATATTGGAATTAAACATGTCAACTCATTACATGCAAAGAAAAAGCCACACGAGCTTTTCAACTTTTGTGCACACCGCAATTGCAACAATTACCAACAATAAGAAAAGGATGATTGTCTCCTGGACATGTGTAATGTAGCAATTATATTAACAATAGAACAGAGATGCGGGATTGGAATAGCAAGAAACGATTGGCAAACTAAATATAGAAAAATCAAACTAAATGTGTAAGAAACCATCAGAAGTGGCATGTCGAGTGTCATATGATTGACAGCTGATATGCATCTAATCCTGTACACTGCTAGAATGATAACATCCTCCAAGGAATGAAAAATTATTAAATATTAATAACTAAGAGGCCGTTCGGGATCACTTCTATTTTTATTTTTATTTTCAATTTATGTTTTTATTTAAAACAACAATTTTAGTATGTTTGATTAAGATTTGATTGTTTTTTAAAACACCTAAAAGTTGTTTTAAGTGTTTTAAAAAACATGTTTATATGTTTTTNTTTTATTTTATTTTTTTCAGTTTATGTTTTTATTTAAAACAACAATTTTAGTATGTTTGATTAAGCATATAAGATTTGATTGTTTTTTAAAACACCTAAAAGTTGTTTTAAGTGTTTTAAAAAACATGTTTATATGTTTTTAGAAATAAAAATTTTAAAAACACACACTAAACAAGCACATTTTTTAAAACAAAAATAGAAATAAAAAACAAAACTGATCGCAAACAACCCCCAAGATTTTCATTAATTTTTAAACATCACACAATTTGTTGAAGCATGCAGAGCATAANCAAAGCACATTTTTTAAAGCAAAAATAGAAATAAAAAACAAAACTCATCGCAAACAACCCCCAAGATTTTCATTAATTTTTAAACATCACACAATTTGTTGAAGCATGCAGAGCATAAACAATAGAAAAAGCACTCAGCTAGGCCAATAATAACATAGAAATAAGTTCATAAAAAAATATTAAAAAAGAATATAGTAAATAATCAAATCATAAATATATATACATATATATTGTTTCAAGAAACTCTAACCTGATTCAATACAAAAATTTCCCAGTATTAATGTTCCTATCATGAATTCCAATGTAAGCCTCGACTATTGTTTAAACATTGCATCAACAGACATATTTTTCTTCTCCCCCTCATCGTCAGCATCCTTAGCATATCCCATGTATTTGCTATTGGCATCATAAAAATACAGTTATTCATGCTGAATGTTTTCTAAGAAACTCTAACCTGATTCAATACAAAAATTTCTCAGTAATAATGTTCCTATCATGAATTCCAATGTAAGCCTCAGACTATGTTCAAACACTGCATCAACAGACATATTTTTGTTCTCCCCCTCATCGTCAGCATCATTAGCATATCCCATTTATTTGCTATTGGCATCATAAAAATACAGTTATTCATGCTGAATGTTTTCCAAGTTATTAAACCTATTATTTGCAAATTATTTTAACCTGATTACCCCCATATCCTTCCAAATGCCCGATAATAAGTTTATCAACTCATCCAGCAATATATTTTCCACACATGTGCACATGCAAACTATGTAAGTTCATTTTTAATCACTCTATCATTATAATAAATACTATATTATCTTTAATATGATTATTCGTTGATTTTTCTTTCTAGTTCGAACATATTCATGTCATCATTCTTCATTTTTGTTTTACTCACTTAAAAATTAATGAATTTACTACAGCCCAAGATGATGATGAATGAACGTCGACAAATTAATTTCAACCAATAAAATTTGGATTTAAGTCTCCATATTCACTCTGAAAGTTATAACATCATTTATATGTTCATTCTTTTACATATTAAATTCCAAGAGTCCTAAAACCCATCACACCAAGGCATAAAAATTTCTTCTAATAATATAATTCTTAATATCATGCCAACTAAAATTCATTCACACATACTCGGTCTCTATTCTACTAACCTTAAGGCCTCAATTTTCTAAACATTTCCTCCATTGTTCTAATTTATCATTGATTCAATGGATGTATCACCAAGTTCAATTATAAAATCTACAAAAAAATACCCCAAAACAACTAGCTTATATCATTCAAAAGAATCAACATACACAATACAAAGAAAGTGAAGATTTTGTGTTGATCCTTGATATAAACCTAAAGTAATTGAAAATACTTTTGTCACTCCTTGCTAACTTTTAACAGTACTCCATCTTAAATAAATGTAATATAATCAACATATTGTCAGCACAAACATTTATGCTTTAGATCACATCAAATCAATTATTTTGATACTCAATCATACTTCTTAAGATTAATAAAAATCATAGGAAGATGCTTTCTTTGCTCTCTATGTTTCTCCATTAATTTTCTTGATGAAAAGATTGTTTTCATACTAATTTTTTCTAACATGAAAACAGTCAAAATTGATGTAACATTTTTAGGCCTAGATTCTATTAAGCGGTCCCATTCCTTCATTGTTTGACTGATTCGATTCATATATAGTTAGCGTGATCTTACACATTGTCTTTGTTCTTAAATGGTAATCTAATTATTTGAATTTCCTCTTAATTTTTAAAGTTCTATTAAAAATTTGTTAACCAATTCACAGCAATATCCTCTATAACTATTTCGATTTCAATAAATATCCCATATAATCCAAAAATCTTACCTTGCAGCCAATTTAACTTCATTTTTTTTCAAATTAATCTATAACATACTTCATCTTATTGTACATCATGCTCATCCAAAAAAAATTTCCCCTTAAAACACTCACTAATATCTTTATTTCTAACCAAGATCCTATAATCTTCATTTTTAATGTATATAACTTGATCAAATTTCCTAAATCTCTTATCTAATATCTTGGAGATTCTATATATCTCCTTTTCTCCATCATATTAATATTATCAAATAAATCATAGAAGTTATGATGTTTGCTTTGATCATTACCCCTCTACAAGAATCCTAATTTTCTTACACTAATTAGGCTACAATAGCATTCAGCTTGTTTCATTTTCTAAAATCGCATTACTTTTTCTTAAGAATTATGTGTCACTCCCCACTTCACCCAGCCTATTTATCCACGTATGATCCATTTCTAATTTCTTCTAAAACTTCTACAAAAATCCTCATAATAAAACTAGTCATTTTATCCCATGAATTCTAAATTGACTATTGGTAAACTATCTCAAGAGCTTCTCACATTTCAAATTGCAGCACCTCATCCTACACATATAATTAGCTCCTGATAGAATAACTTTCTCACTTGACAAGAAAATAATACACTTGTACTTCAATCGACAAAATACTAGCCTAACAGTCACTAGCATATTAGTGATAGAAAAAAAAAAGAAAACTCTAATTTATTCATTATACTACAGCAATACTGAATAGCTTTACCAATTTCATGTAACAAAATTGCATTTGGTGATCCCTTTCACAAATAATCTACGTATCAGGAAATATATAAATGAAANAGACAAATAAAAAAAAACTTAAAAGACATAACTTGCCTTTTTGATTTGTAATACTGAAATCCGCTAAAACAAAAAACTTAAAAATGTAAAAGAAAAGGCTAAAAAAATTCAAAATGATACAATTAAAGAGTAGAGAGATTCTTCAAGCAAAACAAGCTCATGAGCATGTTGAGTAAGCTTCACAAAGTTCGCAATGCAAGACNATATATGAAACGGTGAAACAGCATCCACTATTGAATTATTCATTGTGTTAAAAGGTACAAAACATAAACCGACAAATAAAAAAAAAACTTAATAGACATAACTTGCCTTTTTGATTTGTAATACTGAAATCCGCTAAAACAAAAAACTTAAAAATGTAAAAGAAANAAGACATAACTTGCCTTTTTGATTTGTAACACTGAGATCCAGTAAAACAAAAAACTTAAAAATGTAAAAGAAAAGCTAAAAAAAATCAAAAAAATACAATTAAAGAGAATTAGTTAGAGAGATTCTTCAAGCAAAACAAGCTCATGAGCATGTTATATAAGCTTCACAAAGTCCGCAATGCAAGACAAAAGTGACTAGACAATTAAAAATTGAACAACAAGAACATGCCTGGCCTAGTTATACTGGTTTGAAACAACATTAGCTCAAATAATTAAATGAATGGCAACAAAAAATCATTGATGCTCAGAAGAGCACAACTTATTCGCTTATTAACTAAAGTCTCAAAACCAAGATTTTCTTCCTCACAAACAATTTTACTTATCCATGAAACTAGAAGTAAAACTATAGTTGTAAATGGTGAAAAAAACATCAATAGTGCAAATGGATTGGTAAGCTCAGTGAATCCTTGTAGAAGCTCGTGTGAGATTTGCGGGTTGGGCAGAGTTAAGGCCAAGGGAGAGGGAGGCCTAAACAAACAAGATGGAGGAGTATCAAGGTTGATATTGAGAGAGAGAGGTTGAAATCCCTGATGCATATCCAATTTAATTCATAAATCAAAATACAAACCCAAAACTTAATTAAAATAAAATTAAATTAACAAATAATATNTAGAAATTGAACAACGAGAACATGTCTGGCCTAGTTATACTGGTTTGAAACAACATTAGCTCAAATAATTAAATGAATGGCAACAAAAAATCATTGATGCTCAGAAGAACACAACTTATTTGCTTATTAACTAAAGTCTCAAAACCAAGATTTTCTTCCTCGCAAACAATTTTACTTATCCATGAAGCTAGAAGTAAAACTATACTTGTAAATGGTGAAAAAACATCAATAGTGCAAATGGATTGGTAAGCTCAGTGAATCCTTGTAGAAGCTCGTGCGTGAGATTTGCGGGTTGGGCAAAGTTAAGGCCAAGGGAGAGGGAGGCCTAAACAAATAAAATGGGGGAGTATCAAGGTTGATATTGAGAGAGAGGTTGAAATCCCTGATGCATGTCCAATTGAATTCATAAATCAAAATACAAACCCAAAACTTAATTAAAATAAAATTAAAATAACAAATAATATATGCATACTATTAAAGTTAATTTCAAGCCCTAAACAAAATATAGCATGCCTCGGGAGTAATACACTATTACCCATAAGTAGCTTGTATTGCTTTAACCACCCATGCTGCGTTATGCAAATGGCACCAAAGGTGCACCAAATCGCACCATGGCACATGCCATTCAACGAAAGTCAAGTATGAGTTAAACTGTAAATTAGCAAGGATGGATTGATATATGGCAATAAAATAGACACATGATCAGGCATTAAGATATAAAAAATAGTCTAAATGGTGGGCATCTATGGGGAAGGGTAAAAATGCACCATTAAATTAGTTAAAATAAATTTGGAATGATTAAGAAAACTAGAGTGTAGATAAAAAATTACATGAGTACTAGAATATGAGCTATGAAAAAAAAACTTAAATAAATATAGTTATCAACTCATGCAGCAACTCAACCGACAACATGAACGTATCACCAGTTGAAATAAAGGAAACAATGATGATAATAACACCAAATTAGACCATGGAACCCTTCACCATATAAAATGTCAAACACACGAGTCAAAGCTTGGGCTCTACATGATAGCCATACTAGCAATAAATTAAATAATTATGTGAAAGAACTCTCACCTTTGGGAATTGCATGAATTAACTGTGTAATTTTTACATCTTAAGCCATGAAACACCAAACATGACCTAAGCCACAATACTTCCTTTCAAGCGTTTGCAATTAAAGAAAAAAATAAAATTATGAAATCACAATCTATGGGAATATCTTTTGTGTGATTCTCGCAGCCAGAAAAAAAAAACAATAGACTTGCAATGTCCACTAAAAGAGTTTCAAAATGAAATAAAAGTAATGCTATATAGCCTAATCACTGTACACGCCTAAATCATTTAACAATCTAAAATTCAAAAAAATACTTTGATAAAGAGCTTAAACGGACCTTTGACAAAACAAACCAACCTGACAAAACACACAAAAGATAAAACTTTTTAAGAATTCAACAAACAAAGAAGCAACATTTTGCAAAAAAATTCTGCGGGAAAAAAATATAAAAGAGCATTTATGCAAAGAAGGGAAGAAAGACAATGTGACTTAAAAAGAAACATGAAGGAGATTCCACCTCAGTCGCATCCTTCTTGGTTGCAGCGGCGGCCTTCTTCTTCCTCCCAAGCTCAACACCATAGTGCTGGAGGTACCACTGCTTGAAAGGGGTAGCATCAACCTGCACGATAGCACTCTTCACTAGAGTCTGCGTCCTCACGAGCTCATTGTTCGAGGCATTATAAACCACATCGAGGATTCTAGTTTTGCGGGTGATAGCTTCGCTCCCCCATGAGTAATTTCCTGTATCCAAGCGGAGAGCCCTCCACTTGACGTTGCCTCCTCGAACTCGAACCCTCCTCACCGTCTTGTTGCTGGAAAGTTTGGTGTTGGCTGGCTGCCGACCCAGCTCGTACCTTAATTAGTTCAAAAGGCAAACTCTTAATCAAGATCTATATAAAATCACGCTCACGGGGTTGTAGGAGCATAATTCATATACAAATTCTAGGAAAAAACACCGCCTAGCTCTGTTGATCCTCTTCACATAAAGAATCAACCAATTTAACCAGGAAATTGTTCAATTAAACAAAATATTTCATATAGAGTTGAAACTATGAAAAACCAACGGATTGGTAGGTCCGCATATCAAGAATATTCTGGATGAGATGAAAAAAAGATGGGTGGAGAGCACTTACTTTCTCTTCTTCCTCCAGGCCTTCTTCTTGCCGCCCGTAGCGCGCCTCTTATGCAAGGAATCCCGAGAGATACCTGGTGTACAAAGAAGAATACGCCGTGACTGAGAATCGAGCNGCCCAGCTCGTACCTTAATTAGTTCAAAAGACAAACTCTTAATCAAGATCTATATAAAATCACGCTCACGGGGTTGCAGGAGCATGATTCATATACAATTTCTAAGAAAAAAACACCGCCTAGCTCTGTTGATCCTCTTCACATATAGAATCAACCAATTTAACTATGAAATTGTTCAACTAAACAAAATATTTGATATAGAGTTGAAACTACGAAAAACCAACGGATTGGTAGGTTCCCATAACAAGAATTTTTTGGATGAGATAAAAAAAAGATGAGTGGAGGATACTTACTTTCTCTTCTTCCTCCAGGCCTTCTTCTTGCCGCCCGTAGCACGCCTCTTATGCAAGGAATCCCGAGAGATACCTGGTATACAAAGAAGAATACGCCGTAACTGAGAATTGAGCAGGCAGATCGAAATTTTTTGAAGTCAAGGATGGATCATTACCCATTGTGACAAACCGAAAGAAATGACGACGCTTGCCTCTGCACTCCTAAGGCCACCCGACCGCCTCCGTGCCTCTCTTACCCGCTCGTGAGCTACGCAGGATGAAACCCTAGGATCTATTTAAAGGCCCAAAGTTTGTGTGATCTATGATACGACAATTTGGAATAAGCAACTATATTATTACATATATTGCAAATGACATCCTTTATTTTACATTTTTCTTCGTATTTTTGCATTAAATCATTACAGCACATAAATTATAAAAATTGCGTCTGCCAATGATCATTCATTTTTTAACAAAGTTTATTCCTATATTTGTAATAAATTTATAAATATGTTTTTTTTTTTTTTGTATCTTTACTACAAAATTAAATTTTAACTTTATTTAATTTCTATCAAAACATTTATTTAAATAAATTATTATGATTTCTAGTAAATAATTTTAACACTTCATTTAAACCTTACATTTATTTAAGAAAGCTTTGGTCAACAACAAAACGAGTGCATTATATACTATTTACATAAATTTTAAAAATTCAAATCTATGATCGAAAGAAAAACAAATGCGTTGTAAAATTCTAATGCATTTGAAATTCTCTTTCTAGTGATTGTATTTGAAATCTTTTGTATTTGGCCGAATTTCAAATACATTATTTTGATCTAAAGTGATACAAGTGCCTACAAGTGCCGTTATTTGACAAGTGTCGCCCTTGACATCGATCGTCCACTAATTGTCGCCCCAAATGTGATTTGTTATTCATTGCCCCCACTATGTAGCAGTCATCGCCACTTGCCCCCCGGCCACCAACACTATCACCGATAGCCCCTGAGGCAACCCGTAATGACTGCTTTCTACTGCCAACTGTCGTCGCCACCATCCCCTCCCTCTGTTGTTGACTTTAACATATTTATCTTCCATCAAGTTTAATTTTCTTCAAACGAATAACTAAA
Organism: Phalaenopsis hybrid cultivar; assembly: GCA_002079205.1. Classification (NCBI taxonomy): domain Eukaryota; kingdom Viridiplantae; phylum Streptophyta; class Magnoliopsida; order Asparagales; family Orchidaceae; genus Phalaenopsis; species Phalaenopsis hybrid cultivar. The sequence goes on from JXCR01134951.1 coordinate 45,500, forward strand.
ATTTAGCAAATACAATACATTATGTTGACAGTTTATTCCTTTTTCAACGAATCAACAAACCCCTTAGCAAAAAAAAAGAATTAGTTGTAAAAATGGCAATTTAATTTGTCATTCATATTGGGGAGTAAAAATGCTGAGCTACATGTTAATGGAAGTTGAAGTAGAAGCATCCTTCAGTTCAATCTTCAAAAGACATTCGATAGAGTATTGGTCTAAGATGCACAAGAGGTGGGTTTTAGCCAACAATCCTTGTAGCAAGTAATAAATTTACTGGGCAAGGTTTGAGATATTGGCAAAAGATGATTGATTGTTGAAATAAATCTGCATAAATATTTTCTTCTTTTTTCTTCTATCTACTTACACTTCTTCTTTTTGTCTCTTATAAACTTTCCTTTTCTCGAGTGTCATTATTAAGTAATTAATGATGTCAACCTCTACTTGGTTAGTAACTTCCTCGATAATAACACGTTCCAAGATGATCATATTTAGGCGGAGTTCTAAGGCAGAAACATCATCTTGGGATGTGAAAATGAATATTATTATTGAAGTAAAATTGGTTATGAAAGTTGACTCGTTGGGTTCAATAAGAGTGTCATGATTTGTGAAGGTGAAATGATGTTGAAGTATCTTTAGAGAAGGGATTAAAGGTGTGGAGGATTAACATGAGAAATGAATCCTAAATCCATGCGATCAACGCCTTCAAACAAGATTTTTATGGTAAGAAAAATAGGTCTTCCATCATTTTAAAACTAAAGGGACGGGTCAATTGTGAATACATATGAAGTCGCTTAGTTGGCTCCATGTGGGGTTGGTAGACATGATGACTAGTAACTTATACGTTATAGCTACGCATAATTATTTATACTACAATCTGACGAGTTTTTCCTTTATTTGTTTTTTTAATACATCCAAAATAAATTAGTAGTCAAGCATAAAAGGACGGTTAATTATCATGAGAATGATAATAAGGAAAACAAATATTGTAAAGTTTATTGAAGTATGGAGAGAATTATTTGACAAATGAGTACAGAGGCTAAGAAGCATGAGAGACTAAAAGCTAAGAAAACTAAATATTCAATAAATGATGAATTATTTGATTAGAATGATGATTTCTTATCCCTAATGATGAAAAAAATAGAGAAGTCATGACAAGAGCTCAAGAATACGCCGAAGAGTCGTGAATGTTTTAGCTCCAAATTTTAAATACTCTCTAAGATTGTGAGCAATATTAGCAGAAGGAAAATGAATTGTATAATATCATAAATAATTTTGAGTCACTCTAGTGGTGTTTAAGTTAAACAAGAGGAATATCACATTCGAAATAAAGAACTATGGTGCTTGTTTATTCAAAATTGAGGTTTTATTGCGCATATATTGAGTTTATGAAGATTATTTGAAGGCAAATTTAGCTCAAACTTTTGATGAAATAACTTAATAAAAAATATATCAACTATTATTAAAACTCAATCTTTAAGATACATTAAGATTTAATCACTAATTGGTTAAACATTTTGGTGGGACAAATCATCCTAACATTAAAATAAGTTGAACTATTCCAATTATTTTCAATTATAGATGATTATGCTTAATGTGTGCTAGAAAATTCGCGGCGGTAGAGTAATGGATTATCGTTTTAGCGTTTGCACGATGATTCAACATACAATCAGATGAAAGGGAAACAACTTGTGATGACACTATAAGTTTTTATGTGGAAAACCCGTAAAATGAAAAAACCACGTGGTCTGACATAGTTATAAAACTCTATTATAAGTTTATAATTACTGAGAAGTCTTGTCCCCACAGACGAGAAAGTGTTGCTAGATTTTCTAAGTTACAACGTCGACAGTCGGCGTCTTGTCAGTGGTGGTCGGTGGTGATCGGCGGTGGTCGGCGGATGTCGGCATTGGTGGCTAATTGTTGGTGGTGGTCGACGACGATTGACGATGGTAGGAATCTTGTTAGACTTGAGCTCCTCCTCAAGTTCTCTATCCAGCCCCCCTCTCATGTGAGAGGTGAGACTCTATTTATAGTGTTCTGGGCGCAATTAATGTCAAAATATAAACTATTTTGATCAAAATGTTCGGAGAGCTTCCCTCAATCAAATGACATTTGATGGTCATCTGCATGCCTTAACGATGTCAGAATTAAGCAATATTGGGCTCGTTGGATTCGAATTGTCGAGGCGCTCGATTCGACTATGAACTCACTAAATTCGACATTTGTTTAACCTTCCAAATGTGTCTGGAAATCCTCCAAAAGTGGTTTAATGATTTGATCTGGGCTTGATCTGACTCAGATTAGACTAACTTTGATATCATTAAGTCCGTCTCATCGAGTCGGTCAGTTTGACTATAAGTTTGCTAAAATCGGAGCTCTGATAACTTTTTATAAAGATTTTAATATTTCTTGCTCAAAATATTGCCTCAAGATTCCTGTCTGATGATGAAAATTTGTTGGTGACGTATCAACGCTCAAGATAGCGAGAATTTGAATGGGTAGGTGAGTAATAATGCATTTTTAAATATTAACTTATTATTTTGATTTATTTTAAGAAGTCTCATGATTTACACTCAATTATAATTGTACATTTGATGAAATAAAATATAGTTTTTATTTTTCTTCTTCATATAATGCTTCCATTTTAATNTGTTCATTTAAACCGTACATTTATTTAAGAAAGCTTTTGTCAACAACACAACGAGTGCATTATTACTATTTACAGAGATTTTAAAAATTCAAATATATGATCGAAAAAAAAAAATGTGTTGTAAAATTTTAATACATTTGAAATTCTCTTTCTAGTCATTGTATTTGAAATTCTTTGTATTTGGTCGAATTTCAAATACACTATTTTGTCTAATGTGATAGGCCTGTCTGCAACTGCTGTTATTCTACAACTGTCACCCTTGACATCGGTCTTCCGCTAGTTATCGCCCCAAATGTGATTTGTTATTCACTACCCCCACTGTGTAGCAGTCATCGCCACTTGCCCCCCGGCCATCAACACTATCGCGGATAGCCCCTGAGGCCAGCCCGCCGTGGCTGCTTGCTACCGCCAACTGTCGCCGCCACCATCCCCTCCCTTTGTTGTCGACCTTAACATATTTATCTTCCATTAAATTTAATTTTCTTCAAACGAAACTGTTGTGAGATATGTACTTCCTGACATAGAAATGAAACGCAATGAACACAAGCACACATATATCGTTTACATGGTTTGATCCAATTGGATCTACGCCCACGGGAGGGAATCAATCAAATAGTTCACTAAGACTAATGAAATGGAGAATACATAGCTTATACATATAGATTAGCCCTCATCTTCCTTCAATGGTCTCCCTCTCAAGCGACACCTTGATACAATGCCTCAAGATGCTCTCTTCCTCTCTAGCTCTCTAGCTATTCTCTCCTCCTTTGTGGTAGCTTAACTATAAGTTTGCTGAAATCGGTGCTCTAGATAAATTTTTATAAAGATTTTAATAATTGTTACTCAAAATATTGCCTCGAAATTCATGTCGGATGATGAAAATTTATTGGTGACGTATCAATACTCAAGATAGCGAGAATTTGAATGGGTAGGTGAGTAATAATACATTCTTAAATATTAACTTACTATTTTGATTTATTTTAAGGAGTCTCATGATTTACACTCAACACGTGGCTTATAATTGTACATTTGATGAAATAAAATATAGTTTTTATTTTTCTTCTTCATATAATGCTTCCATTTTAATATATATGAATCACTTTTAGGTCTTCAACTTTAAAGCAATGATTTTAAGAGACTTCTAAGTCTTCAATTTCTAGTCCTCATAAATTTTGAAGTATTATGGTGATGCATTTTATTTGATTTTAGTAATCATATAATACATTATTGGCAAGTAGGAGGCATTAATTTGTTAAAATTTCATGAAAGATATTCAGTTTAAACTAGAAAAAATTATTAAGTAGATAACCATTAATTTAAACTTCTACCAAATAACTAAAATAAAATTATGTATTAAGAAAATGATGATTATTGATTGAGCCATAGCTTGTTGTTATAAGAAACTTGCATTTTTTTTTAAGGAAAGAACAACTCTCGATTAAATTATTGGCTTTTATTGTGCAAGATTAAATGGTAAGTGTCTTGAAGATTGATGTTTCAGAACTCAGGTCAACGAATGGGTTTGAAAATCTTTAATCGGAATTGAAAGGTTATGATTTTAAGACCAATAACAACGTATCATGAAAATGTCTAGGACATGAGTTAAACAACCATGAGAAGAATATATGCCTTAAAAATTGAAATTATGAATTTATTTGAAAAGAGTTTGACTTGTTTGATTTACTTGAGCTGAAGGCTTGTGTTGATTGAATTTGATTTCATTTTAAAACTTGACTTGAGCTAATTCGGTTTGCTTGATTTAGGGTTTATCTAGAGTTAAGAGGGTTGTTTGTTCAAGTGTATTTTGGAGTGTTTTTAAAGTTTGTTTGAAGATATTTGAAGTTTATCAATAGAGTTATTTAGAGTTTGTTTGAGTTTAAAGTTATTTGTGGATACTTAGAGGATTATTTGATTACTTGAATATGTTTGAAGATTTTTTTGCAATTATTTAGAGGTTATTAAGATTTTTTGCATCGTGTTAGTGGACTTTTTGAATAGCTAAGTGAACGACGCAATTGTCTCTCTTATAAATGTTACCCCAAATAAAATATTTTGTCAATAATAAAGCGCGCAAACTAAATCATGCTTATTGAGTTAATAACTTGTATAGAAAAACTATGACATATCTAAAACAATATAGTAAATATGTCATGTCATTGCTAAAAAAGAAAACTGGTCAGTCTATCAAATGCATGAATTTGGATATCTCATACAGAAATATTTTATTCAACCTATATTTTATAAAGTATTTGCATTAGGTCACTAATCTCTTCATTATCAATTCTTTCTCTTTTTAAATATATTTAATACAACTATTTTTTAAAAACCAATATTCTGTACTCCTCACACTTCCTCAACAAGATACCTAGATGCATTGGTCGCTTTAGTTTTTACTTGTTTCATCGGCTACACAACAACTGTTTTGTCTTCGGTGATGCCTCGTTGCGATCTCAAAAACACATTGATCGCCCGACATTGCTAATGAATGATTGTGGACTTCTATGAATTTATTAATAGTTCAATTACTTGCAGCATTAATGGCAGACATAATCATTGCAGGGCAACTAATCATAGTATCTGATTTCTAGAAGTTCACTATACTACTTATTTTGAGTATTTTCTTCAAAAGAACTTGTAATAGAAAATATTTTGCTTCTATACATCTTATGTTTGACCAATAATTGATTTGATTATTCATTGAAATATAAATCATTTGCCTCATTTTTATTATGAGCAATGATGTCCAAAAAATGTTCTATAATTGGTTTAAAATTCATAAGAATTGTATCTTTGCATGCAAGCTTGGCCAATTGGTACCTGCACATTGATGTGTTCATTACCCTTCAAAAAATTATAGTATAATGTGTAGAACGATTACGAGGAGAAAAATGCACCAAAAGCTAATATAAATTTTTAGATGTCAGATAGGTATGTATGTAAATTCCCTTTAATTTTTTATCATGCCCAGTTATATGTGTTTCCCTAGGGGTGTAAACCAACCGAACACGAGCTAACACGAGCTGAGCCCGTGTTCGACTCATTTATATTTCAAGCTCAAAAAGTATGTTCGTGTTCGACTCGTTTGTCTGACGAGCTGAATACGAGCCGTTCACGAATAAAAAATTATTTTGATAACCCTAATAACGTAATTATAAGATGTTAAGAATTGTGACATGATTTAAAATATCATTTGAATTTAATTTAATAATTTTTGTTCTATTTTTTTAATTAACACTTAATTAATTATAAATCTTAGTACCTCGTAGTCAATTAATTTACTTTTTAAATAGTACTCATCAAAGCTCTCTCTCTCTCTCTCTCTCTCTATATATATATATATATATAATTAATTAGCAGTATTTTAAGCTAAAATTAGTTAGAACACCAACAACAAATATTTATTAGTGTTATTGGTGTTGATATAGATAACTTAGCGAACTAGCATTTTTGACACCTAATTAAGCTTTTATCACGGCAAATGAACTCGTTGATACCCTCAAAATCCATTTGACGCCCGCCCCGTCCCCTCCCCCACCCTTCCTCTCCCGCCAGCCCTCAATTCGCATTTCACCGTGCCGCCGCTGTTGTTCTCTACCATCAGAGGTGCGTCATCCCGTCCTCTTATGGACCCCTCNTGTGCATTTTAAGTGTGGCTAGTGATGTCCTCTTCACTGACATATCCAAGCCTAAATATGGTGATATAATTCTTTTCTTGGAGGATTTACATACATACCATTCAATTCCTATGAATTTACATATCTAACACCTAAAATTCGATTTTTACATACAGGCTTCCTCACCTATGCCTGAAAATGTGTATTTCACCTTTTAAACGTTAAAATGGTGNCACCCTGAACCTAACCACACTTCCGCTGATCTTCCTTCCACCATTGCCCTCATCCAAAATCTGACAGCACTAGCTGAATCCACCATCGATTCCATTTACGAATTTCTCTCTTCCGCCCCTTCCTCTTCATCCGCCGCCAGCTACGTTGGTCGCTGCCCTTTCGACTCTCGTCACCTCATGCCGCCGGNCCGCTGTTGTTCTCTACCATCAGAGGTGCGTCATCCCGTCCTCTTATGGACCCCTCTTGCTCCTCTTCCTTACCATCCATCACCCAACCTCTACCCTATCACACCGTTCTTCACCCTGAACCTAACCACACTTCCGCTGATCTTCCTTCCACCATTGCCCTCATCCAAAATCTGACAACACTCGCTGAATCCACCATCGATTCCATTTACGAATTTCTCTCTTCCACCCCTTCCACTTCATCCGCCGCCAGCTACGTTGGTCGCTGCCCTTTCGACTCTCGTCACCTCATGCCGCCGGAGTCGCTCTTTCGCCATTCCCTCACCTGCTCCTCCGCCCCTGGATCGCGTCTTTTGGACATAGGCTTTCTTGATAACTTACATTACCCTAAATCACTCAGGTCCGAAGACCAGCTCCTGAAGGAGAATATCTTTGTCCGTCCCCTTCCTGAAGCTGAAGCGNTAAATCACTCAGGTCCGCAGACCAGCTCCTGAAGGAGAATATCTTTGTCCGCCCCCTTCCTGAAGCTGAAGCGGACATCTGCTTCTCTCTTGAGGGCGAGCTTGGAGAAATCTATTCGAATTTCNCCTCTTTCGCCATTCCCTCACCTGCTCCTCCGCCCCTGGATCGCGTCTTTTGGACCTAGGCTTTCTTGATAACTTACATTACCCAAAATCACTCAGGTCCGAAGACCAGCTCCTGAAGGAGAATATCTTTGTCCGTCCCCTTCCTGAAGCTGAAGCGGACATCTGCTTCTCTCTTGAGGGCGAGCTTGGAGAAATCTATTCGAATTTCTTCTATAAGGACTGCCCTGGCGTCGTTACTTCTCCTGAGCCGAGCGCAACCTGCAGAACCTTTACGCTTCCTGCTATTTTGTCCTCCGAGTGCGCCNAAAGAAATCTATTCGAATTTCTTCTATAAGGACTGCCCTGGCGTTGTTACTTCTCCTGAGCCGAGCGCAACCTGCAGAACCTTTACGCTTCCTGCTATTTTGTCCTCCGAGTGCGCCAACTTTATTAATGAACGCTGCGAAGGAGGCGGAGATTTGGAGCATAAGGTTGGGATTCTTCCATCGGATTTGTTGGCTTTGAGATCTGAAGTTGAAGCGTGGAGTAACTTTCCTGCTGCATATTCTCATAGAGCTCTCCTTGTTGCTGTGCATATGCACAGGGCTGATGAATTTAGTTTGAAAAGATGGATAATTATGAACTCTCCTAAATTTGGGATCTTGATTGATGCGGCAATGAAGGATCATGCTTTTTTGCTTCTGAAGCTCTGCCTGAAAGTAGTAAGGACAGAAGCAGTTTGCTCTCTCAAGTTGTTTTTGGAGAAAAAAGGGTTTTTGGATCCAAGGGTTGTTAGATTTGAGTGCCCGCAGTTGGTTAGCAGCTTAACATGGTTGGCTTCTCAGATTTCTGTTTTATATGGTGAAGTGCATGGAAAATTCTTTGTGATGGGAATGCTGAAGGAGTCCTTCCTGTTTGCTGGAAGATGTTTGATGTTGTTTAGGAGGGAGGACAAGAATATCATTACTGGTAAGAAAGTGGTAGCAAGTCGTTCTGAGTGTAGTGGTAGTGAGCACAAATTGGAACTGTCTAAACCTGCAGGTAACATGGAGGTCAAAGTCCACAACCTTTCTGAAATTTCAAGCTGCGACAAAGTTTTTGTCTCTCAAGTTGCGTCTGCAATTGCTGCATTGCATGAGCGATCCTTGTTGGAGCAAAGACTTAATGCGCTGAGGTTTGCCGTACCACTGCCGAGATTCCATCGGTAACTTTGCCTCTTGGTCTATCCTCATTTATTATTTTATATCGCTTAGTTCTCAATTTCTAACGATGTTTGTGTAGCCATCCTTAGGTAGAAACTAGGCTAAAAGAAGGGATAAATGATGTTGCCAGATTTGTCTGAAAACGTGTGGTTTTTTTTGTGCATTTTAAGTGTGGCTAGTGATGTCCTCTTCACTGACATATCCAAGCCTAAATATGGTGATATAATTCTTTTCTTGGAGGATTTACATACATACCATTCAATTCCTATGAATTTACATATCTAACACCTAAAATTCGATTTTTACATACAGGCTTCCTCACCTATGCCTGAAAATGTGTATTTCACCTTTTAAACGTTAAAATGGTGATATTTTTGATGTGATTTGAAAGATTTGGTCTTGTTACTGTAAAAAAAACAAGGTTTGGGTGTTAGAAATGTAAATACATAGGGTGGGTGATATGTATGTCAATATCCCTTTTTTCTTTGGAGAAAATTTTTACGAGATGAAAATTTTCTTTATTGTTGATGAGCAAGACAAGGAATCTGTTAAGGGTGGAAATATAGATAAGAGTTTTGGATGCATTTTTGAAGAACCATTGTTTTCGCTTCTCTCGGTTGTCGTTTAAGGGATTTTTTTATATTTTTAATTAATCACGAAAAAGCTGGGTTGCCATCTTTGAAATAGAGAATTGTCTTAACCCATAATTTCTAGGACTTTGAATGTAATTTATCATTCGATTGCTTGGCCATGATGATGCTGTGAGAGCCAGATTGCTTAGGACTTCTAACAATTACGGTGAGAGCAGATGTTTGATTCAATATGGTTATTCAAGTATTGAGTGATAGTGTAATATGTTATTGTAATATGTAGATTGGAATTGATCTCCCTAAATGCTGTCAAAATGATACCGTTCATATTAGGCTGTGGTTTTCTGGCTATATTATAATGTTGCATAATTAATTCTAAATTGTGTAAATAATTTTATAATGATATTGTTCATATTAAAAATCAAGAGTTCCTTGCAGGTCATAACTTGAGCTCCTGCTAGTTGATGAGTATTCAAGTCCTTAAATATCATAAAATGAAGCACCATCTTACCTTTTAAGCTTATTTTAATATTGATAGATTGTTGGTTCTTTTTAGGGACATGCAAACATAGGAAACCATAATTGTGTTACACGGGCAATGCTTGAGCTTACTAATACCTTTATTATAGGTTTATCACAATAAAAAAAATTCGATCAAACATTGCAAAATTTTCTAATGTATTGTTTTTTGAGCTTTAATTTTTTTTTCTCTTTTAATTTATATTTCCCACCTTCAAATCTTTATTGCATACCCTCTTTACTTTATCTACATTACTATAGGCAAAAATAAAAAAATTAACTGTTCAATGATTAATATGCATAACTTTGCATGAATATATTATTCATTAGATATGAGAATTAAAGATAATACAAAGATTCTTGCTTTTAGCGAGTTGGGCATGCTGAATGCATGGAGCTCCCATTGATGTCAGTTATAGTGAGGGATTGATAACACAGCATTTCTATTGTGTTTGCAGTGAGGTTATCTGTAAGATTCACCTCTAAATTACATTACGACAGTTGCTCCAGGCTTGCCTTCCCTGTGGCAAACAAGATAAATTGCCAAAATACATTTTCTCTAATTTATTTTTTTAATACTACTATTTAGCAAATCCCTAAAAAAGGTATTTTGTTGGAAGTTTACCAGCTTTTTAAGATTATTTATTGTCCGAAGAGCTGAGCTCATAATTTATAATTTGGCTTGTTGGTGCTTGACATAATGATTGCATGGATGCTCACAAAAGTTTACTTGGTAAATCTCTACCTTGCATGCTCTTTTGAGTATAATGATGAGAATATAATCATCATTGTGCCCTATGTTGATAACTTGAGTAAAGTTATTCAATGTTCTTCATATAATGACAAAGTGCAGTTATTTGAATGAATCATCTCTTGGTTGAATTCTGTCTGGTCGATTGGTTGTCCAATCCAATAAATGTGTTTTTATCGTTTGTGTAATTACTTTTCCTATAGAATTTACTTGGACAATTGCAACCATTTCAACTTAAAAAATAAGTGATTTATCAAGAATTATGAAATGTTTTTTCATCAGTAGTTACAGTTGTCCATTTTCTATCAACAATGTCACACGTTTAACATGTTTAGAGGAATGCAAAATCACAGGAATACAGCAGGCCCGCCTCAGTGTTTTTTGGATCCGTGAATTCTTCTCTCTAAGTCTTCTTTCTGCTACTATATACTTCAAGTTTTACTTTTCTTCAATATTCGAAAATGTCACTGTCCTTTTCTGCATTCAGCTACTTAAATGCAGGCCTTAGTGTTGTGCTCTTTTCTTTTTATGTGGTTCACACTCAGTGATTTGGAAGCTTCCATGTGGTTTATTGATTGAGAGTTACTTCTGCTGTAGGCATCTTGATTTTCCATTTTAGAATCTACTTTGTTTACTTTATGAGTCATATCTAAAATAAATGTGGATAAGATTATGCAATGTTATCCTTTTTTGTGGACAAGCCACAATTAGAAAAAGGAGCGGAGTAGAAGTACACTTGGCTTTCAAAGGTTGCCAACTATTCTATTAACCAACTGAAGTTCATGTCTGGATGTATTTTGCTTTGGCTCTTTTTCTTTATCCTTCTGACTTGGTTATATCCAAAGCATATCATTTATTTTTAAAATACTAAGAAACTTCCGTTTCATTTTCAAAGCCTCATGTCAACTTGTACTTTAAATTTTATGCAGATAACCTAAAGGGTGGTTTTTACATGTTTTCTATTTTCCAGGTTAAATGATTATATATCTACATCGATTAGGGCATCTCAGGAACGAGCAAAACGTTCCAACTATAGAGCATTATTGGAGCATGATGGACTTCTTTGGCAGCGCCCTAACAATCCGGTGAATTGCATTGTTATGTTTTTGTTTTCTTATAATTTACTGCCTCTTGGATTTAACTTGCTTTGGTTCTTTAGTTGTGTGTCACCTTATTAACTATTGCACCACCTTATTTACAACATTTCACTTTCCACGTGTAAGAGAGAATGATGACATTTTGAAATCATTGTTACAAGTAAATAACCTTTAAGTCCCTATACGATGGCCCTAGTAGCACTTAATTCTTGATTTTCACATTTTTTAAATTTAGGCTTAGAAATGTTGCAATAAATTAATTCAACTCTTTGTGTTCTTATGCTTAAGCTCTTTTTAGTTGCAGGCACAAAGATAATCGTTTTTATATCTCTTTAACTGGGTATGTTATTCCAATAGACATTCATTATGACTTTCGTATGTGAAACAGTTCATTGAACTTTTGCCAATGTGCTGTAATTGCTTGAATGAATAATAAAGGTCATGGTATATGTGGAAGGAAGGCAAAAACAAAGCATATACCGTTTTACTAGAGCTCTGTGAATTAACCGTTTTATAAGAGTTGGCTTTTATAAGAATTGATGAAATGATATAAATTTGTGCGCACAACAAATTTAACAAGTATAGATTGTATTGATATTTTTTAAATTTTTTTTTGCAAACTATTTATTTAAAAGTAGAATTAAAGTTTCCTAGGCATCTATCACTTTTGTTTTTTAATAATACATGTTTTTATTTGTTTGTTCTGTTGGCCAATGACCCAAATTTCACACGCTTATTGAAGTTTGGATTGTTTTGTTTTCCAAATCAATGGTGTTTAACAAATAGGTCAGTTTACAAATAAACTAATTATGAATTTGCTTATTCTCCTGGATGTATAAAGCTATTCTGCATTTGGAGCCTGAAAATTGGGGACACTTGGCTTTTGTCATGACGTTTTTAAGGTATCTAAAAAATTATAGATCAGGTTCCGCACCAATTAGGACAGAATGTTAGAATTTCATAAAGGGAATGTGAAATAGGCAACTCTATTACAGAATGATTAATCTGAAGTTGTAGAATTAGAGAAAAATTAGAGGAGCTAATGATATACAGTTTTGCCAATAATATGAATTAATTTGACAAAATTATGTTGCACAATATTTTTAAGGAACACTGTTTCCATTTTGTTATTTATACAACAATCAAGAGAACTGTTATAGGACTTTCTCATCGACTGCAGTATGTAACTATGTGGTGAGAAGCGTTTAAAGTTGACTTATGCTTACTGAATGATATAAAATCTATGATAGAACTTAAAATGGATATTTGCACAACTTCTTTGGTGGCTATGGGCCCATAAATCCACCACGTTAATTTGGGCGGTCGTTAACAGAGGTATTGGCATGAGGAAAATACTAAGATGCCTGTTATTTAATTTTAGACATCAGGAAGAATTTGGAAAGTGGTACTTTGGAGACTTTATCACATGAAAATGAAAACTTATATGCTAACCAACAGTGTAATGATATAAAACAATTTAGTGGTTGCAAAATTATTTTAAACCTATGGATACTATACATGTGAATGGTTNTTTGTGTTGGTGACTTAATATTAATTATGATATTATTATTAGCTTCATAAAAAATATTTAGGGGCATTACATTTCTAACAATCAAACTTTTATATTTACAAACATGCCACTCAAATCTTTGACATCACATCAAAAACACTTTATTATTAAAATTTTAAAAGTGAAACGTGTCTTTTAATGCATACGTTTTTAATACTTGAGCCTTATAAATGTGAATATTAACTTGAGATGTTAGATATGCTAATACATAAGAATTTTGTGGTATGTATGATAATTTCCCCCTTTTTTAATAAATATCATGTTTAATTTAATATTGGAGTGATTTTGTCAAGTATAAACCAACCTTATGTGGGTTTTAGCTTGCCAATAAAGATTAGCCTTACATTTATTTACTAATCTTAAATTGTGAGTTTATAAAAAACTTATGATAATTTGTATACCATTTGCTTAACTAGTTCAATATGAAATTTGATAATATATTTCTTCAATTGTGATATAAATTATCATCATAACTAGTGGGTTTTTTTTTTCTGTTGGGTATAAACCATAGATCTTGGAATGTTTATAGCTAAATGAACAAATACGTCATTTGAAGAATAATATAGTACCCCGAGAGATATGAATATTATCTTTAGATTTATGGGTGTGTGAAAACCAGGGGGTTTTCAAATATCTTACGGTTATAATATATAGCTTATTTTATCTTAGGTTCTGATGTCTCTATAAATATAAGTCATTGTGGTAAATTATATATCGTGAGTTATGGCTCCCGAGAATACTCTCGATTAAATTATTGGCTTTTATTGTGCATGATGATATGACAAGTGTCTTGATGGTTGATGTTTCAGAACTCGGGTCAACGAATGGGTTTGAAAATCTTTAATCGGAATTGAAAGGTTATGATTATAAGACCAGTGTCGGCGTATCATAAAAAGGCCTAGGACATGGGTTAAACAACCATGAGAAGAATATATGCCTTGAAAATTGAAATTATGAATTTATTTAAAAAGAGTTTGACTTGTTTGATTTACCTGTGCTGAAGGCTTGTGTTGATTGGATTTGATTTCATTTTAAAACTTGATTTGAGCTAATTTGGTTTGCTTGATTTAGGGTTTATCTCAAGTTAAGAGGGTTGATTGTTCAAGTGTATTTTGGAGTGTTTTTAAAGTTTGTTTGAAGATATTTGAAGGTTATCTATAGAGTTATTTAGAGTTTGTTTGAGTTTAAAGTTACTTGTGGATACTTGAGGATTATTTGAAATTTAGATTTACTTGAATATGTTTGAAGTTTTTTTTGCAATTATTTAGAGCTTATTAAGATTTTTTGCATCGTGTTAGTGAACTTTTTGAATAGCTAAGTGAACGACGCAATTGTCTCTCTTATAACTGTTACCCTAAATAAAATATTTTGTCAATAATAATTAACTCCAGAAAGTGCGCAAATTAAATTGTGCTTATTGAGTTAATAATTTGTATAGAAAAACTATGACATATCTGAAACAATATAGTAAACATGTCATGTCATTGCTAAAAAAGAAAATTGCTCAGTCTATCTAACGTATGAAATTGGATGTCTCGTACAAAAATGTTTTATTCAACCTATCTTTTATAAAATATTTGCATTAGGCCACTAATTTCTTCATTATCAATTCTTTCTCTTTTTTAATATATTTAATACAATTATTTTAAAAAAACCAATATTCTGTACTTCTCACACTTCCTCAACAAGATATCTAGATGCATTGGTCGCTTTAGTTTTTACTTGTTTCATCGACTACACCACAACTGTTTCGTCTTCGGTGGTGCCTCGTTGCGATCTCAAAACATATTGATCGCCTGACATTGCTAATGAATGGTTGTGGATTTCTATGAATTTATCAATAGTTCAATTACTTGCATGATTAATGACAGGCATAATCATTGCAGGGCAATTAATCATAGTATCTGATTTCTAGAAGGTTACTATACTACTTATTTTGAGTATTTTATTCAAAAGAACTTTTGATAGAAATTATTTTCCTTCTATACGTCTTATGTTTGACCAATAAGTGATTTGATTATTTCAAACACTAAATCTTGTTTGGTATGCATAATTGAAATATAAATCATTTGCCTCATTTTTATTATGAGCAATGGTGTCCAAAAAATGTTCTATAATTGGTTCAAAATTCATAAGAATTGTATCTTTGCATGCAAGTTTGGCCATTGGTGCCTGCACGTTGATGTGTTCATTACCCTTCAAAAATTTATTGTATAATGTGTAGAACGATTACAACGAGAAAAATGCACCAAAAGCTAGTATAAAATTTTAGATGTTAGATAGGTAAATATTTTATTTTTCAGTGGTATGTATGTAAATTCCCTTTAATTTTTGATCTTATATGAGTGTGTAAACGAGCAGAACACGAGCTAACACGGGCTGACACGAGCTAAGCCCGTGTTTGACTCGTTTATATTTCATGCTCAAAAAGTGTGTGTGTTCGGCTCGTTTGCTTAACGAGCTGAATACGAGCCGTTCACAACTAAAGAGTTGTTTTGACAACCCTAATCATGTAATCATAATATGTTAAGGATTGTGGCAAGATTTAAAACATCAATTTAATTTAATTTAATAATTTTTGTTTTATTTTCTTAATTAATACTTTTAATTAATTATAAATTTTAATAATCTTGTAGTCAATTGATTCTTTTTTTTTAAATAGTACTCATCAAAGCGCTCTCTCTCTCTCTATATATAATTGATTAGTAGTATTTCGAGCTAAAATGAGTTGAACACCAACAATAAATACTTATTGGTGTTGATATGGTTTTAACTTAGCGAACTAGCATTTTTGACACCTAATTAAGCTTTTATCACGGCAAATGTACTCGTTGATACCCTCAAAATCCATTTGACGGCCGCCCCGTCCCCTCCCCCACCCTTCCTCTCCCGCCAGCCCTCAATTCGCATTTCACCGTGCCGCCGCTGTTGTTCTCTACCATCAGAGGTGCGTCATCCCGTCCTCTTATGGACCCCTCTTGCTCCTCTTCCTTACCATCCATCACCCAACCTCTACCCTATCACACCGTTCTTCACCCTGAACCTAACCACACTTCCGCTGATCTTCCTTCCACCATTGCCCTCATCCAAAATCTGACAACACTCGCTGAATCCACCATCGATTCCATTTACGAATTTCTCTCTTCCACCCCTTCCACTTCATCCGCCGCCAGCTACGTTGGTCGCTGCCCTTTCGACTCTCGTCACCTCATGCCGCCGGAGTCCCTCTTTCGCCATTCCCTCACCTGCTCCTCCGCCCCTGGATCGCGTCTTTTGGACCTAGGCTTTCTTGATAACTTACATTACCCTAAATCACTCAGGTCCGAAGACCAGCTCCTGAAGGAGAATATCTTTGTCCGTCCCCTTCCTGAAGCTGAAGCGGACATCTGCTTCTCTCTTGAGGGCGAGCTTAAAGAAATCTATTCGAATTTCTTCTATAAGGACTGCCCTGGCGTTGTTACTTCTCCTGAGCCGAGCGCAACCTGCAGAACCTTTACGCTTCCTGCTATTTTGTCCTCCGAGTGCGCCAACTTTATTAATGAACGCTGCGAAGGAGGCGGAGATTTGGAGCATAAGGTTGGGATTCTTCCATCGGATTTGTTGGCTTTGAGATCTGAAGTTGAAGCGTGGAGTAACTTTCCTGCTGCATATTCTCATAGAGCTCTCCTTGTTGCTGTGCATATGCACAGGGCTGATGAATTTAGTTTGAAAAGATGGATAATTATGAACTCTCCTAAATTTGGGATCTTGATTGATGCGGCAATGAGGGATCATGCTTTTTTGCTTCTGAAGCTCTGCCTGAAAGTAGTAAGGACAGAAGCAGTTTGCTCTCTCAAGTTGTTTTTGGAGAAAAAAGGGTTTTTGGATCCAAGGGTTGTTAGATTTGAGTGCCCGCAGTTGGTTAGCAGCTTAACATGGTTGGCTTCTCAGATTTCTGTTTTATATGGTGAAGTGCATGGAAAATTCTTTGTGATGGGAATGCTGAAGGAGTCCTTCCTGTTTGCTGGAAGATGTTTGATGTTGTTTAGGAGGGAGGACAAGAATATCATTACTGGTAAGAAAGTGGTAGCAAGTCGTTCTGAGTGTAGTGGTAGTGAGCACAAATTGGAACTGTCTAAACCTGCAGGTAACATGGAGGTCGAAGTCCACAAACTTTCTGAAATTTCAAGCTGCGACAAAGTTTTTGTCTCTCAAGTTGCGTCTGCAATTGCTGCATTGCATGAGCGATCCTTGTTGGAGCAAAGACTTAATGCTCTGAGGTTTGCCGTACCACTGCCGAGATTCCATCGGTAACTTTGCCTCTTGGTCTATCCTCATTTATTATTTTATATCGCTTAGTTCTCAATTTCTAACGATGTTTGTGTAGCCATCCTTAGGTAGAAACTAGGCTAAAAGAAGGGATAAATGATGTTGCCAGATTTGTCTGAAAACGTGTGGTTTTTTTTGTGCATTTTAAGTGTGGCTAGTGATGTCCTCTTCACTGACATATCCAAGCCTAAATATGGTGATATAATTCTTTTCTTGGAGGATTTACATACATACCATTCAATTCCTATGAATTTAGATATTTAACACCTAAAATTCGATTTTTACATACAGGCTTCCTCACCTATGCCTGAAAATCTGTAATTCACCTTTTAAACGTTAAAATGGTGATATTTTTTATGTGATTTGAAAGATTTGGTCTTGTTACTGTAAAAAACAAGGTTTGGGTGTTAGAAATGTAAATACATAGGGTGGGTGATATGTATGTCAATATCCCTTTTTTCTTTGGAGAAAATTTTTACGAGTGAAAATTTTCTTTATTGTTGATGAGCCAGACAAGGAATCTGTTAAGGGTGGAAATATAGATAAGAGTTTTGGATGCATTTTTTAAGAACCATTGTTTTCGCTTCTCTCGGTTGTCGTTTAAGGTATTTTTTTTATATTTTTAATTAATCACCAAAAAGCTGGGTTGCCATCTTTGAAATAGAGAATTATGTCTTAACCCATAATTTCTAGGACTTTGAATGTAACTTATCATTCGATTGCTTGGCCATGATGATGCTGTGAGAGCCAAATTGCTTAGGACTTCTAACAATTACGGTGAGAGCAGATGTTTGATTCGATATGGTTATTCAAGTATTGAGTGATAGTGTAATATGTTATTGTAATACGTAGATTGGAATTGATCTCCCTAAATGCTGTCAAAATGATACCGTTCATATTAGGCTGTGGTTTTCTGGCTANGTATTTTTTATGTGATTTGAAAGATTTGGTTTTGTTACTGTACAAAACAAGGTTTGGGTTTTAGAAATGTAAATTTCATAGGATGGGTGATAT
This sequence comes from Phalaenopsis hybrid cultivar, assembly GCA_002079205.1. NCBI lineage: Eukaryota > Viridiplantae > Streptophyta > Magnoliopsida > Asparagales > Orchidaceae > Phalaenopsis > Phalaenopsis hybrid cultivar. The sequence continues at coordinate 63,797 of JXCR01134951.1, forward strand.
GTATGTCAATATCCCTTTTTTCTTTGGAGAAAATTTTGAAGAGATGAAAATTTTCTTTATTGTTGATGAGCAAGACAAGGAATCTGCTAAGGGTGGAAGTATAGATCAGAGTTTTGGATGCATTTTTGAAGAACCATTGTTTTCGCTTCTCTCGGTTGTCGTTTAAGGGATTTTTTTTTTATATTTTTAATTAATCACCAAAAAGCTGGGTTGCATCTTTGAAATAGAGAATTATGTCTTAACCCATAATTTCTAGGACTTTGAATGTAACTTATCATTAGATTGCTTGGCCATGATTGTGAGAGCCAGATTGCTTAGGTCTTCTAACAATTACGGTGAGAGCAGATGTTTGATTCGATATGGTTATTCAAGTATTGAGTGATAGTGTAATATGTTATTGTAATATGTAGATTGGAATTGATCTCCCTAAATACTGTCAAAATGATACCGTTCATATTAGGTTGTGGTTTTCTGGCTATATTATAATGTTGCATAATTAATTCTAAATTGTGTAAATAATTTTTAAAATGATATTGTTCATATTAAAAATCAAGAGTTCCTTGCAGGTCATAACTTGAGCTCCTGCTAGTTGATGAGTATTCAAGTCCTTAAATATCATAAAATGAAGCACCATCTTACCTTTTAAGCTTATTTTAATATTGATAGATTGTTGGTTCTTTTTAGGGACATGCAAACATAGGAAACCATAATTGTGTTACACGGGCAATGCTTGAGCTTACTAATACCTTTATTATAGGTTTATCATAATAAAAAAAATTCAATCAAACATTGCAAAACTTTCTAATGTATTGTTTTTTGAGCTTTAATTTTTTTTCTCATTTAATTTATATTTCCCACCTTCAAATCTTTATTGCATACCCTCTTTACTTTATCTGCATTACTACAGGCAAAAATAAAAAAATTAACTGTTCAATGATTAATATGCATAACTTTGCATAAATATATTATTCGTTAGATATGAGAATTAAAGATAATACAAAGATTCTTGCTTTTAGCGAGTTGGGCATGCTGAATGCATGGAGCTCCCATTGATGTCAGTTCTAGTGAGGGATTGATAACACAACATTTCTTTTGTGTTTGCAGTGAGGTTATCTGTAAGATTCACCTCTAAATTACATTACGACAGTTGCTCCTGGCTTGCCTTCCCTGTGGCAAACAAGATAAATTGCCAAAATACATTTTATCTAATTTAATTTTTTAATACTACTATTTAGCAAATCCCTAAAAAAGGTATTTTGTTGGAAGTTTACCAGCTTTTTAAGATTATTTATTGTCCGAAGAGCTGAGCTCATAATTTATAATTTGACTTGTTGGTGCTTGACATAATGATTGCATGGATGCTCACAAAAGTTTACTTGGTAAATCTCTACCTTGCATGCTCTTTTGAGTATAATGATAAGAATATAATCATCATTGTGCCCTATGTTGATAACTTGAGTAAAGTTATTCAATGTTCTTCATATAATGACAACGTGAAGTTATTTAAATGAATCATTTGACCTCTTGGTTGAATTCTGTCTCGTCGATTGGTTGTTCCAATCCAATAAATATGTTTTTATCGTTTGTGTAATTACTTTTCCTATAGAATTTACTTGGACAATTGCAACCATTTCAACTAAAAAAATAAGTGATTTATCAAGAATTATGAAATGTCTTTTCATCAGTAGTTACAGTTGTCCATTTTCTATCAACAATGTCACACCTTTAACATGTCTAGAGGAATGCAAAATCACAGGAATACAACAGGCCAGCCTCAGTGTTTTTTGGATCCGTGAATTCTTCTCTCTAAGTTTACTTTCTGCTACTATATACTTCAAGTTTTACTTTTCTTCAATATTCGAAAATGTCACTGTCCCTTTCTGCATTCAGCTACTTAAATGCGGGCCTTAGTGTTGTGCTCTTTTTTTTTTATGTGGTTCACACTCAGTGATTTGGAAGCTTCCATGTGAGTTTATTGATTGAGAGTTACTTCTGCTGCAGGCATCTTGATTTTCCATTTTAGGATCTACTTTGTTTACTTTATGAGTCATATCTAAAATAAATGCGGATAAGATTATGCAATGTTATCCTTTTTTGTTGACAAGCCACAATTAGAAAAAGGAGCGGAGTAGAAGTACACTTGGCTTTCAAAGGATCCCAACTATTCTATTAACCAACTGAAGTTCATGTCTGGATGTATTTTGCTTTGTCTCTTTTTCTTTATCCTTCTGATTTGGTTCTATCCAAAGCATATCATTTATTTTTAAAATACTAAGAAACTTCCGTTTCATTTTCAAAGCCTGATGTCAACTTTTACTTTAAATTTTATGCAGATGACCTAAAGGGTGGTTTTTACATGTTTTCTATTCTCCAGGTTAAATGAATATATATCTACATCGATTAGGGCATCTCAGGAACGAGCAAAACGTTCCAACTATAGAGCATTATTGGAGCATGATGGACTTCTTTGGCAGCGCCCTAACAATCCGGTGAATTGCATTGTTATGTTTTTGTTTTCTTATAATTTACTGCCTCTTGGATTTAACTTGCTTTGGTTCTTTAGTTGTNTTTATTGTCCGAAGAGCTGAGCTCATAATTTATAATTTGGCTTGTTGGTGCTTGACATAATGATTGCATGGATGCTCACAAAAGTTTACTTGGTAAATCTCTACCTTGCATGCTCTTTTGAGTATAATGATGAGAATATAATCATCATTGTGCCCTATGTTGATAACTTGAGTAAAGTTATTCAATGTTCTTCATATAATGACAAAGTGCAGTTATTTGAATGAATCATCTCTTGGTTGAATTCTGTCTGGTCGATTGGTTGTCCAATCCAATAAATGTGTTTTTATCGTTTGTGTAATTACTTTTCCTATAGAATTTACTTGGACAATTGCAACCATTTCAACTTAAAAAATAAGTGATTTATCAAGAATTATGAAATGTTTTTTCATCAGTAGTTACAGTTGTCCATTTTCTATCAACAATGTCACACGTTTAACATGTTTAGAGGAATGCAAAATCACAGGAATACAGCAGGCCCGCCTCAGTGTTTTTTGGATCCGTGAATTCTTCTCTCTAAGTCTTCTTTCTGCTACTATATACTTCAAGTTTTACTTTTCTTCAATATTCGAAAATGTCACTGTCCTTTTCTGCATTCAGCTACTTAAATGCAGGCCTTAGTGTTGTGCTCTTTTCTTTTTATGTGGTTCACACTCAGTGATTTGGAAGCTTCCATGTGGTTTATTGATTGAGAGTTACTTCTGCTGTAGGCATCTTGATTTTCCATTTTAGAATCTACTTTGTTTACTTTATGAGTCATATCTAAAATAAATGTGGATAAGATTATGCAATGTTATCCTTTTTTGTGGACAAGCCACAATTAGAAAAAGGAGCGGAGTAGAAGTACACTTGGCTTTCAAAGGTTGCCAACTATTCTATTAACCAACTGAAGTTCATGTCTGGATGTATTTTGCTTTGGCTCTTTTTCTTTATCCTTCTGACTTGGTTATATCCAAAGCATATCATTTATTTTTAAAATACTAAGAAACTTCCGTTTCATTTTGAAAGCCTCATGTCAACTTGTACTTTAAATTTTATGCAGATAACCTAAAGGATGGTTTTTACATGTTTTCTATTCTCCAGGTTAAATGAATATATATCTACATCGATTAGGGCATCTCAGGAACGAGCAAAACGTTCCAACTATAGAGCATTATTGGAGCATGATGGACTTCTTTGGCAGCGCCCTAACAATTCGGTGAATTGCATTGTTATGTTTTTGTTTTCTTATAATTTACTGCCTCTTGGATTTAACTTGCTTTGGTTCTTTAGTTGTGTGTCACCTTATTAACTATTGCACCACCTTATTTACAACATTTCACTNCCGACTGCAGTATGTAATTATGTGGTGAGAAGCGTTTAAAGTTGCTTTATGCTTACTGAATGATATAAAATCTATGATAGAACTTAAAATGGATATTTGCACAACTTCTTTGGTGGCTATGGGCCCATAAATCCACCACGTTAATTTGGGCGGTCGTTAACAGAGGTATTGGCATGAGGAAAATACTAAGATGCCTGTTATTTAATTTTAGACATCAGGAAGAATTGGGAAAGTGGTACTTTGGAAACTTTATTGCATGAAAATGAAAACTTATATGCTAACCAACAATGTAATGATATAAAACAATTTAGTGGTTGCAAAATTATTTTAAACCTATGGATACTATACATGTGAATGGTTTCATTTTTATGTAGTTCAAAACTGCGTGGTA
>JXCR01134951.1:89620-102941 GCA_002079205.1 Phalaenopsis hybrid cultivar
AAAAAAAAAAAAAAAAAAAAGAAAAAGAAATGAAATAGTGCATTAAATTTTGGAACATGCACGAGGTTAACCCTAATGATTCTATTTTTTTATATAGTGAAATTTTATTTTATTAATTATTCTTGTTGGCCTTAAGTAGGGTGGCACGCAAACAGAGTCGAGTTGAGCTTGGCTGTGTTCAAGTTTGAGCTTGTTGATAAAATTTGAGCTCGATCTCAAATAGAGTTTTTGGGGTTGTGTTCAAGCCTGAGATTATTTATAAAATCAAGCTTGAGTTTTAATTAAGTTTTGTGTTTATGTTCCAGTTTAGTTCGTGTCTGAATTTAGTTCAAATAATATGATAATAATTGAATTATTATGAAGCAGATTAAATTATTGAGCTACTTAATTTCTATCCAAATAATCTTTTATTGAACATTAATTTATTTTCTAATTAAATAAGACTTATTGAATAAAATAATGAGTAAAATAATGGATAGTATTGTTGAGCTATTTACATTCTAATCAAATGAGTATTATCGACCTTATAAATGGGTTACTTGTTTACAAAAATAAAGAAGATATTAAATGAGCTATTACATATATAACTAAAATAAGCACATAATTGTGTAAAATAAACGAACAACTAAATAAGTTTTGATCTTATTTTGTGTACTACAAATTAAAATTGAATTTAATTTAGTATAAATGAAATTTAATTTATGAAATTTAATTTAAGCTTTGACTGCTCTTATTCATAAACTTAAATTAACTTTTAATCAATATTATTTATAAGCATCTTATTCATAATCTTAAATTAACTTTTAATCAACATTATTTATAAGCATTTATTCAATCTTATTTATGAACTTTAAATGAATCTGTTTTTTGAGTTTCTTAGTGAGTTTGATCTTGAGCTTTAAATGTTTACATTGGAAATGTGTCTGAGTTTATACTGAGGTGATCTAACTGTCCAAAATGAAAGAGTATGACAAAAAAGGGCTCGCTTATAGAAGATTATGAGACACACTTATTTGATCGAGTGAAGTTGTTTGAGCCATGTAAAGGAGGCCAAAGACAAACACATGATGCAAGAATGGGCCACTCAGTCAGAAAAGAGGCGAAATGATATCAAAGCTAACAACCATAGGAGAGCAAGTCCAAGGGAAGCTCCAGTCCCCTAGCATCTCCAAGCATCTCAACGATGCCCAAAGGCTCCTCGTCAAGGGTTAAGGGACGATAGCTTGGTCGTATAGGTTGAGACGATACATATTTACCATGCTCAACCGACTGAGTAGATCTCAACCAATTGAGCTGATCTTGTCAACTTGAAGCCCATTAAGCCTTGCCAGTTGAGCCAAGAACCAGCCGAATGATAGGTTTACCTATGCAAAATACCAAAAATACCCAAGTACAAACCCCTTTAAATCAGAAGGAAAACTATAAATTCAGGTAATTGCACCATCTCCTTTATAAATAGAGAAAACTTTTAATAAATGAGACATAATTGACACGATGAATTATTTTTCATTATTGTTCACTCTCAGACTCTTTCTCTCTTTACTAATGCTCCATTCCTTGAGGGTGATTCACGAACAAAGCGTGGATCATTCGACAAACAAGAAGAGGGGCAGTCCAAGGAGAAGAAACCCACAACGAAGACACTGATAACATGGAGTGTAAGAGAGAATTTGTAAACTAGCAAATCTTGGAGTCGAAAGATCAATTGTTGGATATTATCCAAGATGCACTGACCTGGGAAAAAGAACAAAAACCTCAAGATGATGGGCTGACGCTTAATAGCAAATGATTCCCTTCCCCTCCCGTCCAGCTTTGGAAAGAAAATGGGACTATCGACACTGATCAACAAACATTTGTTCAAGTGTATTAAGGCTCTCCGACATCCCTAGAATATGTTATCTTCACAAATCTCTGAGGCCGAGCTTTCAGAGCGATTTAAGATACTGACACTAGTGTTCTTCAAAGGTCGGATCGTTCCGACCGACCACATAACCTCGTTTGAGGCAACTTATGATGGTTAAGGATCCCAACACGCTGAAATTTTATCTCTTCTTTGCCACACTGAGGGAGTCAGCTCTCAGGTGGTTCAATAGATTACTACTGGGCGTAATCATTTTGTTTACTGATTTCAGGAGGGTGTTTGTGGTAGAGTTTGCCAGCGCAAGCCTTAAAGCATTTCCATGCCCTTTTGCAGATCCACCAGGGACAAAGCGATAGCCTTCACTCAATTCATCACATGTTTCCAGAAGAAGATGGAAGTGCAGGATCTAAAAATCATGGTCACCCATGGCGCCCTAGATCAAGGGCTGAAGGAAAGCCCTTTCCAGTATGCATTAAGCTGCAGTCATCGAAGATGCTAGCCGAACTGTAAGAGTTGGTCAACTACCATATTCCAGCCGAGGAGTATAAATCAAATCCTACTTCCTCAAGAGTATTCCTCCACCCGTTACCTACAGAAGAGAAACTCTGGGTGCAATGCTTTAGTAATGCCAAGACGAATGGTGAGGCATGACCGAGGCACCCGCTTACCGAGCAAAAGAGATACATTGGGTGCAAGACTAGCCAAGCGGCTGATACAAATCAAACCAACAAAAAAATTCTCAAAACAAAACACTTCACCATGACCAATATCACAAGCTATCGTCACCATAAACACACCACAAGCAATAAACAACAAAGAATGTGTAGTAAAAGGTAAAATAAGACAACAGTGAAAACTGACCGAGAGCTCCACTTTATTTTATGCTCGAAAAAGTTCCATTGAATTTCTTATACTTTTGCTTACCAATGTTCAAGAAAAAAAAAAAGAAAAAAAAAGTACTAAAATGCTCTTATTCTTTTTACAATTGCCTTTCAAAGAGATAAGAGAATTGAATAATTAAATATGTACTTAAAAATATATAGATAGAATACCACAATCTTAATGACCAATCCAGTCTGAACAACCGAACAAGCTTGGACGGCTGACTCAGCCTTGGTGACTAAACTTGCTTGGATGATAGACCCAACCCGAACAACCGACCGATAGTTTGGACAATCAACTCAACTTGAATGACCGATCGATAACCTGTACTATTGATTGGTAGCCTGGATGACCGACAACCATGACGAACGACTTAGCCTGGACAACTGAACTAGCATGAATGACTAATCGACATTCTGGCTGATCGATAGCCTGGACGACCGACCAAGCCTAAATGATCAGCAGACCGCCTGGATGACCAACCCACCCTGGATGACTGGCCAATAACCCAGATGACCAGAAGTCCAAACGAACAGAAGTCTAGACGACCAGTTACATCGACGAGCCTGAAGATAGTCGAGTCATTAGCTCACTTATGTAAAATGCTCAAAATAACATGCAAAAGAAGGATTAATATTATAATTTTTCTTCATTACAATCCCTCTCTAAAAATAGGGATGTCTTTTCAAGTAAGAGGGACTTTTTACCCTCTCTTTCATCATGTATTCACAAATGTTTCAATTAGATAAAAATGGTCATAAGAACTCGGGAATACCCAAGTTTGCCTCAGAGGATTAAGTCACGACACTCTTCTATTCTCTCTCTTTCTCTCTCATTTCTAACCCTCTAATCCCTTGAGGCGTGATCCAAAGAGAAAAATGGATTCAACACATACAAATCATATATGAATCACAGTACTCAAATGTATTAAATACAATATATCATATTTAGAGCTAGACCGACATACATTTGGTCGATGTCCTCCACAATGGACTCATTAATCTCTACATCGTCGATTAGATTAGTGGCCTTTGTCCCTAAACTCAAGCCAAAAATGTGTTGAATGTTGATTGATCCGAAAATGACAATAACATACTTATTTTAAAATTTCTAAATTTATTTAAAGTTTTTTGAACTCATCCTAAACATGAGTCCACTCCTAATTTTTCTAATATTTAATAAATTTCACACACTTTTGTCATTTGTATTAAAATCTCCAACTTATATTGTGAAAGGAAAAAACCTCTGATTGGTCCCCAACACATTCAAATTGTTTCAAAATATCTAATTTGGATGGACATGCACATGTAATAACTAATCAAATCAGCCATTTAATGATGATTAAATGTAATCTAATTTTAATCATGCTCAAGATTAGCTTATTATTCGTCGAAGAGATTAAAGTTCTGTTCGGTTTGCTAAAAAATGAAATACAATATAAAAGATTTGTTAAGTGCTATGAGTACAATATATTTGTAATATTTTGGCGCTACCGCTGGTGGTGGCAGCAGGTGGTGTCGTTGGCGGTGAAGGCGGGCGGGCTATCAACAACGGCAGCGGGTGTCGGTTTACATAGAACATTTAATATAAATGATGTAATTTAAGATCGGACAAATCGACCGAATTCTAAATTCAACCAAAATGGACTGCAATGTAAACTTGAAATTCATACCAAACACAATTTTCTCAAATAAATACAAAAATTTACAATAAATCACAAATTCACCCAACCAAACAACTCTAAACATCAATATAACATATTTGAAACCATACCATCATCAAATGATTGATTATTTCTTCAAAAAATGACATACACATCATAATTTATGGGCTTTTTCTCTCATACCACCCTATTTTTATAAAATTACTGTTAGGTATGACTCATATACCATAAATGTGACAGATGCTGGAGCGGAGCAGAGCCCACGAGCAGAGTGGAGCAGAATGATCTGTCTAATCGGGGGAGTTTCATTATGTGGTTTGAGGGTGCGGGGGCAACACCCTGCAGTTTAGTACATGAGTAATTTAAGTAATTACATATTGTATTATACAGTTATATATGTCTTATTTGTAACTCTATGTGAGATTCTGAATATTGTATTCAGTATTCTTTTCTGAATATTGAAAAAGAACTCGTCGCTCTACTTCCGAGTATGTAAACATCTTTGCCGAACCTCGTAAATCTCTGTGTGTTCTTCTAATTTTATGTCGATTCTGATTTTCTCTTCGTCCTAATTTCTCAACAATTACAGATCTGACAACATAATCTAAGCTCTATTTTCGCTTGAGAATACCATTTATACTCCTCTCCATCCATAAATTTGATTAAAGATAATATATCTTCTCATATTAAAAAAATGAAAAAAAAAAAATTAAATTTCGAAGGTTCAATATGTAATTCAACATTTTCAACTTGTAGCGAATTTTGATTGCTAAAAAAATGTGATTTTGACAGATCGAAAAACGATGAAATGGATAACGTTATCCGTTCTGAGTTGGCGACTGCGACGGCAAGTCATTACCCATTTTTATTTTCCATTATTAACTCTGCTAATTTTCTCCACGTGGGAGAGAATTATTTATATCTCTACACGTGGCAGGGTCATAATTTATATATTATAGATCACATAGTATTGCTTCCTATAAGCTTATATTTACGTGAGCTTATGATTTCATTATATGGTGGCAATGGATAAGGTTTGGTTAACTTCTGAAATTTATTAGTGAGATAAATAATAATAATAATAATAATAATAATAATAATAATGCTTTTAATTTCTTCTTTTAGAGTGGTGAAAAAAAATAAAAAATAATTAATTATTAAAATTTTTATATAAAAAATTTTTGAAAGAGAAAAAATCACAAGGTCTGCCCTAGTTAAAGTAGTAGTTCACTATGTAATTGAAAGTAGAAGGACTTGCTATATCACGAGTTAGAGAAGAAAGAATTATAAAGCTGATAAATGTAGAAGCAAAATGAAAAGTCTGAAAAGGTCAAGTTTGAGGATTCACTTCTTTGGGGGGAAAAAAAATTGCTTTTTAATGTGTATTTGTTGCCTATATTAGAGTGGCTCACTATTTGTTAAGAGCAGAATTCTTATCTAAATTGATCACTAAATAGAAAATAAAGTAGTTTTAAATTATGTTATGCAGTTAAAGATTTTATTAGTAAGATTTATATGTAAATAAACTAAATTTTGGAATGCGCATCCGACGAACCAAAAGACAGCTATTTTGTTAAATAATAAACAAGGCTAAAAAGTTAACATTAATGCAATCCAAATCTTAACTAAGATTTATCATAGAACTTTTGCTTTTCAAATACTTTTTGACTTTAGCCTTACATTTTGGGGCATTGACATACAAACCACCTAATTCTTGTGTGCGTCTGTCTGTCTCTCTCTCTCTCTCTCTCTTATGTTTGTTCACTATTTTGTTAAATAATGAAGATCCCAGTAGACCAAAGAAAGGCTATCCCATCACCGAAGGGCCACCCAGGCCAACAGAAATCTATACCGACCGCCCCGAGAAAGGTTGTTACTCTCCAAGCCATGTTGTTTTCCTAGAGCGAAGGTTGATCGAAACCCATAAGAAATAGTCAATCCAAATTAGTTAAGGCAAGACCCGCTGACTGGGAGACTTAAACTTAGAGAAATGTGTCAATATCAGTTACTAATACAAAAAAAAAATTAATGTTATGAATATGAAAGAGTGTCAATATCAGTTATAGATACGGAAAGACATTAGTATCAATTATAAATATGAAAAAGTGTCAAATATGATAATATTATTGTGCAACACCCCTCCTCATTAAGAGCAAATTTATAAGAATAATGGCTTGTAACGCCCCCATTAAAGTGGGTGTAAAAATATAATTTTATCAATGATTTTCTATGATTAAAAATAGGGACTATTTCAAGAACAAAAGGACAGAGCTTTTTTCTCTGTACTGTTTATCTTCTACTCTATGCTCTCTTTCATTTCTTCATTTGTATGCTCTATCCCTCTAGGCGTGCTTCAAAAAACAAATTAGGATTCAACATCCAAAAAGGTGGTGTGATGAGCGTGGACACCCTCAGATGAAAAGTAGAACACACAACAAAGAAGAGGAAACTGAACTCAAAGACACTACAACCATGGAATGCACTAGAGAATTTGTGCAATAGCAGATTCAGGAAACAAAAGATCAAATGATGATTGCCATTTAAGATGCTATAATTCAATGGGAGGAGCAACAAACTTTTCATCTGGGGAACCTTGCAAGAAACCACATCTCCTTGAGGAACCTCCACGCAGGGAAACACAAGTGCCTTACGACCAAAGAATTGTCCGGGTACCTAAAAGACATGAAGACTACATTGACAATGTCGTGCCCACACTAGTGGAAGGACATCGACCCGTACACAATGAAGCACCTCGACAACAACATCAAGTTAACACTTTCTCTTAGCAGATTCTGGAGGCTGAATCTTCACAGAAGTTTAGAACTCACTACCTCAATTCTTACAAGGGTCATATTGACCTGATCAACCACATTGTTTTCTTTGAGTCGAAAATAGGTATGTTGAGAATTACCGATGCTTCAAAGTGTTTATTGTTCCTTACCACGCTGAGGTAGTCTGCCCTCAAACGGTCTAATGGGTTACCATTATGAGTTATTTGCTCTTTCACCAAATTTAAGAAGCCGTTTGTGGAACATTTCACATGTTTCAAGAAACCTCTGAAGAAGCTGCAAACACTTTTTTAAATCAAGCAAAGGAAGAATGAGATCCTTCACTCTTACATCACCAATTTTTGGAAGTAGATGCTTGAGGTGCCAAATGCACATCAACTAGTTGCGCAAACTGCTTTGATGCAATGAGTTAGGATGGATGATTCAAATATGTCATGAACTCTTGCAAACCTAAGTCCTTGGTAGGGTTATTTGAGATATCCAACAATCATTTTATCACTGAGAAAGGTGTTATTAATTCCCCCCATCATAGAATTGAGTCTTTTGACCAAAGTTTGAAGAAAAGGGCCACATAAGATGATAGATGAAAGTGAACGGATGGAAAACATCTTTCTAGTCACTACCGTGAACGATCGACATTGTCGAGACCATAACAGAGGAAGTAATAACTAGGGACCATCTCAATATAGCAAGTGATCAAACTATAAAGTGCAGAGACCCTCCTCAGGGTCTCAATGAGCGAACTTGTGGAGGTCATCCAAAATAAGGAGTGTGTTAAGAAGGCAATATAGATGAAAACTTAGCTTCCTTTAGAAACTCCAAAAAAGTAATGTGATCACCATCGATACAACAACCATGACACTGAGGAATGTTGTCAACTTCAGAGATTGATCGAGGACCTAATCAATTATGAAAAACTTAAGGAGTTCAACTTTGTCAGAGCTGAAACACGTTGACAGAGCAAAGATAAAGTAGAACAATCATTGGATGAACCTATCCACACGAATTCTATGCTTACTGGTATAATCCTAACCATCTATGGATGATGTGAAGAATCACCCTGACAAGCCATTTAGAAAAGGTTCCAATCGGGTGAGGTGTTCGCTATTGCTTCCTTTTATAAGCGCAACCATCCCCCCATCTTCTTTGCTGATAAGAATTTCCCAAGAATGGAAATCCTTACAACGATGCAATCGTTGTTACCGCCATGATCAACAACTACTATGTGGGTTGTATCTTGGTCTATATAAAGAGTTATATGAATATCCTGTTCAAAATGGTGTTCGAAAAGATGGGCTCAAAACTGACCGATTGACTGCACTGGCTGACCCACTCTTTAACTTCTCTGGTGAAAGGAAAGAAGCTTTAGATGTTATCACTCTGGGTGTCTTCTAGAGTGAAGGATACAAAGGGTTTACTAGCACAGAGGGATTCTTGGTGGTAGAATACCCGCCAACATACAATATCATGTTTGGTCATTTTTTCATTATCTAGAGCATCCTTATTCCTTGTAGTGGGTGAAACCTTCGGCTGATCGCAAACCACCTAGAGCCTTTCCCTTGATTGTTCGATCTGAGCACTCAATATTTCAATATTCTCCTTAGCTTTTTCTTGAGAGAGCTTATACTGAGCGAGAACAATGGATTGGATATGGATGACCTTTATTGCCATCAAACGATAACAGACAAAATGCTGCTCAAGTTCACAATAGTTGTACTGCTTTAAGGGATTGACTAATTTGTCAGACCACATGACTTCAGAGAGCAAGAAAGAAATATGCTCAACTTCAGCGGATGCCGGGAACCACTCCTTGTCCGTGTCAATAAGAGCTTAGCTGTCATCAAAACTTATCCAGACCATCCCACTCCCATTGTGGGTCGGGATCCATCCAATAGGGTAAACCTTCCTTTTCCAAGGAGGAGGGGGGACACTCAAATTCTTTATGGGTGCTTTCCCCCCTCGCTAAACTCTTTCTTCCCCAAAAATTTGTTGGGATGTTGGCTCGAGTTGAGGCAATGGCTCTCGAAGAGGCAACATAACCCTCGTACAGTCTCTTTATATGCAGCATGGTTTGCCCCTTGCTGATCAAAATCTCTTCATGATGCAGAGTCTTTATTATGTTCAAACTTGAACAGAACCACCATAGAATTGCCATGAAAATAGCAAGCTCCTTCCTCCGAGTTAAGAGAGCTCCTTCAAAACCACTTGGCTAATTAACACTTTTAGTGGCTAGAACCTCTGCATCTAGGGAATCCTCAACTTTTCTAGCGAAAATTAGTAACCTCACCGGTTGTAACCCTTTGAATTAAAATGGAGGTTTTATAAGTGTAGACAATATATTCGACATCTGAAGTATCTGCACCAACAATAACAATTCTTTCGGTGTCCCAACCCTCGATTTATCCAACATTCGATTGAGTAAACTTCTCCCGTGGTTTCCTCCCGGTAGCCCGTGCCTCGACCACATTTTCTCTCTAAACTTCTTTGACATTTGATTCCTCTTTGAGCTCCTTTGTCATGCGATCAAAATTCTTCAGTCTGAGTACCTGATCAATGATTCTTGGGTAGGTATACTAAGGAACTGTAAAATACCTGCCTCCAATCCTAGTAGCATTGTGAACTAGAAACCTTGATAAAGTTTTCAGCTTGCCCTCGACCACCTTTTCTCTCTAAACTTCTTTGGCATTTGATTCCTCTCTGAGCTCCTTTGTCATGCGACCAAACTTCTTCAGTCGGAGTACCTGATCAATGATTCTTGGGTAGGTATACTAAGGAACTGCAAAATACCTGCCTCCAATCATAGTAGCATTGTGAACTAGAAACCTTGATAAAGTCTTCAGCTTGCCCTCTGCATGTTCGAAGAAACTACTTTGACTCCCCACTCATCCGAGAAAGAACTAAAAAGAAATTGCATCTTCTAGTCCTTGATCTTATTTTCCAGACTCAACTTTTGGAATCTATAACTAACTGAAAACTAGGCAACGACATCCCAACTGACCCTGAAAGAGAACATATAGCTGAAGAGATCGATCGAACAAGGAATCTCCATCCAGTGAAAAAAGAACACAAGTCATTATCTTCGCAATAGAGTTTGGAAGAATTTGAGTAGGGATAACCTCATGAGGTTGAATATGGCTTAGAACTTTGTGCAAGTGGTAAGCGAAGCCCGCGACAGAACTGATCTCTATAAAACACAAAGTCCTTCCCAAAGTGATATTTTGCTAGTCTTGACTCCTCACAGAAAAAAGTTTCGTTATGGAGTCAAAAACATAATCAGCATTGAGCCTAGCCATGTCCTTTGCAGGGATCATTCCAAAGAACTTGAGAGAGAGTTTGGGAGCCATTACAGAGGAAGAAAGGGAAAGGATTAGGGAGAAAAATTTAGGAGAATGAAAAGGAGCAACACAACATGAATTTCATGCCATACCCATTTATAGGGACTAGGAGTGGTAGTCGAAGCACCCGAAAACCTTGCTATCTTGTAAAATAAGCCAACAAGGGGCACACCAGACAACAAATATGATTTGATGCAAAATAAAATTTTTAATTTTCAAAAACATAAATAATTACAATGAGTTAGTCAAAAATAAATATTTTAATAAAGAGTCTTTCGCCAGGACATATCCTCGATGAAGTAGCCTCTTAAAAACAAAGTCTCCCCCCAACTTAGATAAGTCTACCCGATCGATCTCGTTCGAAATCTAGTTCATGATGGTTGTCTCTCAACCTACCGATAGCTTGGCTCAAAGAGCGATCTTCTCACCATTCGTCTGAAAGATCTTTCCTTCAATTCGTTCGACTTGGGCACCAACTCCCACATAGCTTCATCACCAGAATCGTCGGTCGTCCATGCAAAATAGTCATTCACCTCATCCACCCTACGTCCAAGGTACCCTGAGGACATTTGTTCTCCCACACCCACCTCTCGAAAAGCACTTAAAAGATCACCTGCTTGTCTAACATCATCACATATCAGCTGGTTAATGTCAAAAATTAGCTCAAGGACTCTACCGCTGCAGAGTCCACGACTAGAGTGACCTTTATATCTGAAGAAGGTAAGCCTCCACCAGATTCTGCCGAAGTCAGGAGAATTGCATCAAATAAGAAAATATGAAAGGATTGAATATAAAAAATATGGACTCAACACTCAAAACCAAACATTCTACCCCAAACAATAGAGGTTGCCGAAACATCTTCCTTGCCAGTCACGACCGAATCTTTCACCTACACATTTGGCTGCGATTCATCCTCCACCGCTATTTGTGTCTCTGATTGTCACTAGCACCCAAAACTCTAGGATCAACAATGCTAGCCGGTGGAAGTGGCTCCCCAACAACCAAAAAATTTTGTCTGCGCTCGTCATCCCACAAGATTTTCTTCTAACGATGATCACTAGGGTCTTCCGACTAGGCCACTTGTTTGCATGGATCTTGCTCAGATTTTTTTCTTTTCTTCTTCACCACAAGTTTCTTTCTCAACCTTCCACTCACAAGAGGTGGCAAAGCACTCATCTATTCAATACCATAAGGAGAATATCTTTATCAAAGACCCTGAGCCTTGACGCCATACATGGAGTCATTTGGAATTCAGGGAAGGAGAAGTAAAGAAAAAAAAAAAGAAGCCCTATTGATCCTATTTATAGAAGCCACATGCATGAAAATCCAAGGATTCAATTATTAAATTATTGAATCATTGAGTTTATAAATGAAAATTTCCATTCTAAAGATTCCCTTGTTCTTATCGCAACATAGTCTTCAATGAGCAAGAGAATCATAAAACTAATGTGCGTGACAAAAAATTGTCAGCAAAAATCTCGAGGTGATCAAACCGTCCAATGGGAGAAGGTGGAATCCAACAATCTGATGAGAAGCTACATGAACTCATGAAGCCAATCGACTGATGATCGCCAGCCGACCAAAGAATGACTGATCTGCTAAAAGTTTATCCCACCGTTGAAGGGTCACCCAAGCCAATGGATACCTATACTAACTATCCCAAAACTGACCGACTGCCACTCTCAAAGCAGCCCAGTTTTCCTAGAGCGAAGGCCGATCGATACTCATACAAAATTGTCGACCCAAATTCATTAAGTCGACCAGTCCAAAGGCCTGTTGATCGAAAGACTTAGAATCATGAATGAGTGTCAATATCGGTTATTGATACAAAAATATGTTAATGTCAGTTATGAATATAAAATTATGCTATTATAAATTATAGATACAAAAAGACATCAGTATCAGTTATAATATGAAAAAGGTGTGAAAAATGAAAATATTGATCTATAACACCCCTAATCAAATAAGGGCAAATTAATAAGAATAATGACTTGTAACGTCCCCGTTAAAGTAGGCTAAAAATGTAATTTTGTCAAGGGTCCTCTATGATTATAAATAGGGATCATTTCATGAAAAACAGGATGAATCTATTTTCTCTGTACTGTTCATTTTGTACTCCATGCCTCTCTTTTCTCTCTTCTTTCCTACACTTCCCTCTAGGCATGTTTCAAAGGACAAATCAGGATTCAACATATATATACACTAAGCATTTTTTTTTATTTATACTACTCAAATCTTTCATACCATAAAAATGCCACCATTTTAACTTTTAAAAAGTGAAATACACCTTGTCATATGTATAAATTGAAGTTTAAGAGTTAAGTGGTATGTATGCATGTAACTCTTCCAAAATTATAATAATGAAAGGAGGATTAAAAAAGATTAGAAAGTTATTTCTTTCAAGTTGAAGTTTTCTTCATATTAGCAAAAAACACATTTATTAAATGCATATAACATAATTTACTCTTTATGTCTCTTAATTCAATTAAACTCATGTTCTTCTCCTTTATCATGTTTGCACATTGAATCTGAATCTGCCCTATGGATCACACCCAAGGAATGAAGCGTAAAATCTGAAAGAGTGAGAGAGAGAAAGACAGAAAGAGAGAGCATAGTACTGAATAGAAGAATGAGGGAATTTCTATTGATTAATTTATTACCTTTTAGTATAAAAAGGACCCCCTCATTGATGTTTATATAAAAATTTCTATTGATTAATTCGCTAGTCTTGGTCAATAATGTTGATGTTTACTATTAATGACAACATTGATGTATGACATCACTAAAAATA
>JXCR01134951.1:105968-119618 GCA_002079205.1 Phalaenopsis hybrid cultivar
TGAAAACTGCCATTTTTGGGTAATTGGAAGAAATGGGGGGAGGTGGGAGGAGAAGTAGGGTTGCGGGTTTTATATAGTTATGGATTTTGGGGGAAGGTTGAAAATGGCGTCGGTGATGGAGTGAGGAAGACGACATGGATTAGCAGGATTAATTAAGGTGTATAAAATTGTATAAATAGAGTAGTAAAATAAAAATAAAAATAAAGAATTTTTAGAGAGATATTCGTGGTGCCCGAACAGGCGGATATTCCGTGGCTGAAAGTGGATGCTTATTCCGGTCGCCGCGTACAACATATGCCATTGGAACAATTTGTCATATCATGGGGCAATGATCCTGTGACAAGATTAATATGGAGTCTAATTGAGCCTATCTAAAGGAGTAACGAAGTAGCTGAACTAAGCTTGTCTGCCAATCCAATTGCTCTCATTTCCCTCGAGAGGTTAATCTAGCCCATATGCACTGACGTATCTACTAGAGGAAGTCATCATGACTACTGAGGACATCCGTCAATCCTCTCTTAAAAGCACCACCCAACGTTTGGGATTTTATCTTTCACCCAAGCACCGGGCTGATTGTCATACCAACAATATCTGACATCAGCTAACAAAACCTGATATCCGCATCACAGTCCTTTCATCAAGACTCAGAGAAGATGCATCATATAGTGCAAGATGACTGTTTTAATTATTTTATAGATTTCCTCCTTTTTTTTAAACTTTTATTGGGGGATCCTCCTCCTTTCCTTCCTATGTGAACATTGCCTTGTATCTCTATCTAAAATCAAGCAACTCAGGAAACCTCCAAGGATCCCCTTCCCTTTGACTTACTAATGATTGGAAATTAATATATTTTTAACGTNATAAACTAGCTAAACAAAAAGAAAAAAAAATGGTATAATAAATAGGGTAATTACTCTAATAAAGTTAGACCTATTGACAACTTAGTGTCGGGGGCAACTCTTACCAAGAATTGGATAATAGTATCATCGGTCATATCTTCTCTCTCGAATGATCCTTGAAGTAGGAGAATATTATTCTAAATCCCACTTCGTATCTCTCACTTAACACGCATTAACAATATCGTCATTGCCCCTGCCTCATAGACCTCAAACTTACACAAGCTCGGTGATCCATATGTGACATAAAAAAATATTCCCAATCGCTCGCAAGGATTTGAATACTTTATCCAAGACCTAATCTCTTGAGCATTAGGTTTTAATGTAGGATAAGTAGTGTTGAGTTTTTTACTGGAATTTGTGAATTAGCGGGTCACAGATCATATCTGGTGGGTCTTTATGTATTTGTTTGTTTTTTAGTGTTTGTTTGTGCTTTTAGGATAATTTTATTCAACAAATTATAGTAAGTTTAAATGTCCTCTGAAATACCCAAAATCTTCAAAAGGTGTTCGGGGTATAACTCTGAACGACTTTAGTATTCGTTGGGTCATTTCTAGTTCATTTGAGCTCATTACATTATTGAATTAATCAACCTTGATTAAGTTGAATCTTAGTTGTGATGTTTTAACTTATGTTTAGTGAACTTTAGTATTTTAATTAATCCATACCCTCAATTATGTTTAAGAATTATGTAAGTAGGTACCCTTAGCGGTAAGCTTAATCGCTAAAGAATCTTACTTCCCCTTCTTTAATTTCATTTGAGCTTGAAGTGCTTTAGAGATGTTTACAATTGACTTCATTTTCTTTTCTAAACCTCTTTAGATGATTATAGATCAAGTCTAATTCAATACTAAGCACTTATATATCTTAAGGGTAGATTTATAATTTTGAAAAAGTTAAGTAAAGTGTGTTCAATTCTGATTACAAGATTAAATTATCATTCTATCATTAGCTTAGGTTTCCAATTAGTGAATTATTGTTTTTCTATCTCAAGCCCCTCACATTAGAATCTTTCATACTTAATTAATTTCTAAACTACAACAATTTGAAGAAAGTGACATGAATTGATTTATACCCTTTAACCCTTTGTGTTTCAGTCATTTTAGAGAGCCAACTATCTGATGAGAAGCTATAAAAACTCATGCAGCCGATCGATTGAAGAAAGCCACCGGATCGAAGAATGGCCGATCACCTAAAAGGCTATCCCACCACCAAAGGGCCAACCAGGCCAATGGATACATATACCGCCGCCCCAAGACAGGTTGTTACTCTTAAAGCCACGTTGTTTTCTTAGAGCGAAGGTCGATCGGCACTTATAAGAAATAGCCAATCCAAATCAGTTAAGGCGATCAATCCAAAGTCCCGTTGATCAGAGGACTTAAACTCACAGAATGATGTCAATATGAGTTGCTTATACAAAAAAGTGTTAATGTTATGAACATGACAGAGTGACAGTATCAGTTATAGATACGAAAGACATCAATATCAGTAATAATTATGAAAAAGTGTCAAATAGGGTAGTAATATTATGTAACGCCCCTCCTCATTAAGAGCAAATTTATAAGAATAATGGTTTTTAAAGCCACCATTAAAGTAGGGCTAAAAATATAATTTTATCAATGATCCTCTATGATTAAAAATAGGGACAATTTCATGAATAAAAGGGCAAAGTTTTTTTCTCTGCACTGTTCATCTTGTACTCTATACTCTCTCTTTCATTTCTTCATTTGTATGCTCTATCCCTCTAGGCATGTTTCAAAAAAAAAAAAAGGATTCGACATCCAAAAAGGAGGTGTGGTGAGCGTGGACACCCCCCAAATGAGAAGTAGAACACACAACAGAAAAGAGGAAACTGATCTCAGAGACACTGCAACCATGGAATGCACCAGAGAATTTGTGCAATAGCAGACTCGGGAAACAAAAGATCCAATGATGATTTCCATTTGAGATGCTACAATTCAATGGAGAAGCAACTAAATTTTTATCTGGAGAACCTTGCGAGAAACCACATCTCCTTGAGGAACCTCCACGCTGTGAACCATAGGTGTCTAACGACCGAGGAATTGATCGGGTACCCAAAAGATAGGAGGACCCCCCAAGACATTGACAATGCTGTGTCCCGCTGGTGGAAAGACATCGACCCGTACACAATGAAGCACCCTGACAACAACAACAAGATAACAATTTCTCTTAACAGATTCTGGAGGGTAAATTTTCACAAAAGCTTAGAACTCATTGCCTCGATTCTTACAAGGGTCATATTGACCTGATCAACCACATTGTTGCCTTTGAGTCGACAATAGGTATGCTGAGAATTGTCAATGTTTTAAAGTGTTTGTTGTTCCTTACCATGCTGAGGTAGTTTGGCCTCAGACGGTCTAATGGCTTACCATTATGAGTTGTTTGCTCTTTCACCAAATTTAAGAAGTTGTTTGTGGCACACTTCACATGCGTCAAGAAACCTCTGAAGAAGTCGCAACCAATTTTTTAGATCAAGCAAGGGAAGAATGAAAATCCTTTGCTCTTACATCGCCCATTTTTGGAAGGAGATTCTTGAGGTGCAAAATGCACATCAACTAATTGCGCAAACTGCTTTGATGCAAGGAGTTAGGATGGAAAATTCAAACATGACATGAACTTAGGGTTGTTAGAGATAGCTAACAACCATATTATCACTGAGGAAAGTGTTATCAATTCCTCCCATCATAGAATAGTCTTTCGACCAAAGTTTGAAGAAGAGGGCCACATAAGATGTTAGATGAAAGTTAACGGATGGGCAACATCCTTCTAGTCACTACCGTGAACGATCGACATTGTCGGGACCATAACAGAGGAAGTAAAAACTAGGGTCAAATCTGATATTATGACCAGTGACCATCTCACTATAACGAGGGATCGAACTATAAAGTGCAAAAGACCCCCTTTAGGGTCTTAATGGCCAAATATGTGGAGGTCATCCAAAACAAGGAGTGTGTTATGAAGGCAATACAAATGAAGACTTAGCTTCCTTTAGAAACCCCAAAAAGTACTGCGATCACCATCAACACAACAACCATGAAACTAAGGAATGTTGTCAACTTCAGAGCTTGATCGAGGACCTAATCAAGGTGGAAAAACTTAAGGAGTTCATCTTTGTCAAATTTGACACACGTTTACAGAGCAAAGATAAAGTAGAGCAATCGTCAGATGAGCCTATCCACATGAATGTTATGCAAATTGGTATAATCCTGACCATCTTTGGATGATGCGAAGAATCACCCTGGCAAGCCAGTTAGAAAAGGTTCCAATCGGGTGAGGTGTTCACTATTGCTTCCTTTTGGAAGCACAACCATCCCCCCATCGTCTTTACTAACAAGAATTTACCCAAAATGGAAATCCTTACAATGACAAAATAGTTGCTACAATCATGATCAATGATCCGATTTTTTATTGTGATAGATTGTGTAAAATTTAATTAAATATAATCAATTAATATTCAAATTCTACGCAAGTATACTCATCGTTATCAAGTAATAATGAACTTTCTATTTAAGCCACAAATATCGATCATACGGGGAATGTTTAAATTGGAAATGATAAATTTGCTAGGAAATTTACAGAAAGCCAATTGAAATCACTGTCACTAATTTCAATTGTTGAGATGTAATCAAAATTAAATATCTAAACTATTATCAGATCAAATATGCAAAATTTTAAACAGTAAATACTAATCTATTAACTATGTTTATGTAACGGAGATTCTTATGTGAAAAAAAACATGATTTCCACTACAATGAGGCTTTGATAAACTGAGATGAGATAAATGTTCATAATATTTATTGTGTCAAATAGGAGCAATTTTAATTCTCTACCCTGATACAGTGCATAGAAAATCATTGGCTAATCTCAGTGTTTAGTCCATAAATCCGTGGCTAGGCTAGGAGGATACCGGCTCTCACTCCAGAGCTCCCACTTCTTTTCACCTGAAGGCTAGTTCTCACTTCAATTTTTAAACACTAAGATTGAATTGAAGATTTTAGTCTATCACCCTAAATTTTCTCCAATTCTACACCCAATAAAAAATATTTCTCTATTTATTTGCACTTAATTCCATAAATGATGTTCTCCTTCATGGAATCAAATGCGATCTTTACTCTATTATTGAACTCATACTTCATTTCCCGGATCATATGTTTCACAACACATTTCAATAATTCAATTGGCCAGATTGAAAAGTAAATTAAGTTTGGAGTTAAAAAATCATCACAATTTATTTTACAATTTAATTTTGGCACATTCATATTATCTCCTCATTTCACTATATTTCAGAGTAGGGAGAAATATAGAGGGAATTACTCAGAGTTCATGAGAAAGAAATAACAAAACATAAATTTCATATATAAAAGAAAATTCATACAACACTGATAAACAAACAATACTTATCTGAAAACTCTTTCTCAAAGAAAATCCTTCGTAGTCTTTCCTTAGAAATGCAAGAAGAAGATATCTCTCAGTTTTCTCCTTCTCCAACACTCTTACAGAAAGTTTTACACTAAATCTCACCACAAAAACTCTAAACTATGAAAAAAAAAATCACTAATTGACTCCAATATGGAAGTGGAATTGAATGATGTGGTTCGAAAAATAAAAGTAGAGGAGCACTTTTTCTGATGAAATTCGGCCCCAAATAGAGCCCAAGGTCGGTTCTCCAACCTTTTACTGTAAAAATGACCCCCTTATTTATAAGAGAGGGGTACCGTGTACATAATTATCTGGTTACTCTTATTTTAACGGGGGCATTACAGGGTAATTTGGGCATTTACATAAATGTGCATATGACTCGGCTACTCCTTGGGTTGGCAAGGCTCTTTCGACCGACTACGCTAAGTTGGGGCCACTGATCGACTCAGTTGATCTTTGGTCAACCGAACATCTCTTGGTCAGCTTGAGTGAACCGATTGATTGCTTTGGTCCGGCTCTCGACTATAGACCCCTAGATGAGGAGCTTATGTCACTAGAATGAGACTTAGTTGTCGAGCAGAGAGTGAATCACCGTAATAAGACAGACAACTCACCCTTTGACAGACTGTCCCTTTTGGGGTGTTCGCGAAAAGTATCGTGGTGAGAAGCTTCGGCCTCTTGCAAAGATTTTTTATGTGGCGGCTAGTCGTGTCAAGGCAAGAGTTGGGCTGAAGCCTTCTCTCGGCTTGATAGATCTTAATATTTGGCTTAGACGACCTTCTTTCGGCTGGCTTCAGATCCCGACCCAATGGATCTGAAATTAAACCATCAAGTCTTAAATCTTCCGATGATGAAACATTCAGTCTTCCTTCTGTGGGCCATCCCAGGCCGTACTTTTGTCTCTTAGTTCATTGGATTTTCTTGAGAGTCATGATGACACATTTCTAATGTACATAATGATTCACATTATGCTTGACAATAGGCGGAAATGACTTACCACAAGTATATATTATAGCTAAAGCAGTTTTTTATTTTTTATTTTTTTTGTTCGGGGGTGGGGGTTAATTTCTAAAGATTAAAAACTTATTGTTGCTACAAAATTAATTAAGTATAATAGCTATCAACTATTGCCATTTGAGGGGGAGTTGTGAGTTACTGAATTTCAATCAATAGATAAAAAGATAATAAACATAATGAGAATTTTGCAATGGTTGTTAGATTAATTATAATGAACAATGCATGAAAATGAGAATTCACATATGATTGAGAGAGTAGCAACATAAAGATTTAGGAAAATATAGATACATATCATATAATTCTTATGTAATTTCATATCTAACACCAAAAGTTTAGAATTTATGCTTGTAACTTCTTGGTGCCATAAGCATATGCATAAAATAAAAAGTTCCTGATGGTGATATTTTTGATGTGACGTTAAAGATTTGAGTGATATGCATGTAAATATGAATGTTTAGGAGTTGGATATACATGGTATGTATGCAAATGCCCCAATTAATTATTACATCAAATTTCAAAAAAGCTTGAGATGTGTGATGCTTAGTATATGTAAATGTCCCAATTAATATATATAAATGTGTGATGCTTAATGTATGGCACTCGCCATAAGAGAGTGCAACGACATGCTTCAAAGATGATATTGGTAAGAGGTGGTGATGTTGAAGTTGTTGTTGTATTTATTATTTTTTTATTTGCATAAATCTAAAAAAAATATTCTTTTTGCATGGTTAAAAAATAAGTCCTTTAAATAAAGTCTAAATCAATAACGCGTCCTTGAAAGCAGAAGCGACACCCCTTCTTGCAAGCACTCCAAAATCTTCATTTGGACTCAGGTGACTACTCATCGCATCTCACACCCAATTTCTTGAATTACTGGTGATTATAGATGCTAAATACTTTCTTGTAGAGCTCCATTGATAGTAGTAACAATGAATGAATTTGGTGACATAATTTCTTATGAAGTGCCACTAGGTATTATAAAAAGTCTTAAATTTAACAAGAGTTCATTCAAATCTAAAAATTGATATTGTAAGGTATAAACTCGACACAAGATGGATGACACTTGCACTCATGATTAATGGAAAAGGTCATTGCTACTAATGTTAGTACTCAACATCACTAACATTAATGCTTAATATCTCAAACAACTCTTATGCCCACGATCAACGACAAGGTCAATGTCCTCTCACTCAAGTGATTGATGCCAGCCATCATCATCAATATCAATTGATGCCTTCCATCATTGTCAACACCATCTACAATAATGTTAATGTTGATGTTTACTATTAATGACAACATTGATGTATGGCATCACTAAAAATACAAGTGTCTGTTATTGCCAACACTAACAATGTTCTCTATTATTAACAACTTCAAATCCCATCATTGATGACATTATTACATTGCTAAGGCATACCACCAACAACATTGTAGATGGCTACCATCAACACAAATAATAATTCTTGTTGTCAACAATTATAAACATATCCATTAATGCACATCATCAACATCTTGGTCAATATGACAAACGCTATTCATTGTAATAAAATATACATTTGTTATTTTCACCAATTTTAAAGTCCAACATCATAATAGATTGATAGATGCTTTCATTAACACATTTAATGCTCATCATCCCTAAAATCATTAACACATTCCATCACGACTAAGATTGATGCCAAATATTACCAACAATTTTGATGCTGATTGTTTCCACCAACTCTAACGCTTATTTTTGTCAGTAAGGCCAATTCCTATGACCACCAATAAGGTAATGGTCAACACAATCAACAAAGCTTACACGCCCCATCACTAATATAATTGATGAAATTTTTACAAATAGAATTAATTGTCACCACCATCACTAAGATTAATATCTAATAATATAGCTATCAATCATAAGAGCTATCAATCATACTGCTAAAATTTGATGTCTACATACATATATATTACTCAAATATTTAGCATAACATAATACATATCATTATTCTAACTTCTTAAGAGCTAGATGAATAAAGTAATCAATATGTGATTGATTGATATATATATATATATATATATATACAATAAAGATGATAAAAATGACTTATTTTTAATTAAAATTTGATTAAAAAAACAAGCTTCAACATGTGAAAGGTGGCTTGATGGGCGGGTTGAAATTATAATTTTAGTATTTATAAAATATTAAGATAGCGTAGAGTGAATTATTATGTGTTTAAAAAGTTATGAATACACTTATTGTTAATATCATTACTATCTCACATGTTAGATAGGCTTGATGAGAAAATGAATAAACGAGCTTCAACTAAATATTACTCTCAATCTCGATTCATTTAGAGCCATAATCTGCATAATAATTTTTTTTTTTGTTTGAATGTGCGGAAAACATAACTGATTCACGGCGTATGCAAAAATACATGCGCCGTCTGATCTCTACCTTTGATCAAAGTTTCCATCATTTTTTTTAATTTGGGCCCACTGAAATACGACTTTGATCTGATCAACGGTGGAGATCGAACGACGCGTGCATTTCTGCATACACCGTCCGTATGGAATAACTTTTCGATTCAAGGGGCATTTACATCATTACATGTATATCACCAAATTCCAATGTATTCACATAAATATGACACCTAATTTCATTTTTTACATTTATACCTACAAAAATCTTTCATATGTATGTCATGAAAAAAACATCACTATTTTAACTTTTAAAAGTAAGATGATGTTGTTTCATGCATGGATATGTAAGACGACATATATGTCAAAATTCAAATATGGATGTTAGATATTAAATACATAAGAATCAAGTGGTACGCATGTAAATCTTTCTTAATTAAAACATGATTAAAGATATCATTTCTAATATATATATATTTTTAAATATTAAGTAAAATCAAATATTCAAACTATGTCATCAACACTTTTTTTCCACTCAAGTCAAACTCCACTCTTTTCCCACAATTTACACATTACAATGTAATAAATCCGAAACATACTAAAAATTTTTAGGTGCAACCGAACATTTACACGTTCGGAAAGCCATTCATGGGTCGCCATGTCAAATCAGATATATGATGACACAGTGTGCGGCATCCAGGCCGAATAATTTCACAAAAAATACATGCAAATAACCCCTAAAGAACTGCCCATCTCAAAGCAGTCTCACCCCCAACTAAAATTAAGAAATTACAAAACCACAAAGCACTCCTACCACCAACAAAAATATAAGAAATTACAAATTTACAACCAATCTTACAAAACGTGATGGTTACGCCGACACATCTCACGGTCGCCACGTCCATACGCGGCTAATCGACATGGCCGGAGAACGCAGCACCAGACCCACATCCGCCGCGTATCATATCCATTACCACCGAAAAGACAACCTTAACCCTCATTTCCGCAATTATTACGCTGACATGTCAAAGACGAACGAAATTATACACCCAAAATTTATATATAATGAATATTATATATATATATATATATATATTTTTTGAAATATAAAATTACATTGTTAATAAACATCTAATTCTCGTCACCGCGCCCAAATCCCACCGCCCGCCACCTCACCTCTGCTTCCCCCGCCACCACCACCGCACCCAAACCATTCACCGTACGGCGATAAAACCCTAACCATTTCGCCATCATATACCTCTTCTTCCTCCACGGCGGCACGCTCATTCTGCTGCTTTTCAACGACCTCCTCGCCGCCTCCGCCATTACCCTCACCGCNGGAGAGAGAGTGAAGATAGTAAGACTGAAAGGGAGATGATTAATACAGAGAGAAGAGAGAGTCCATGAGAGCGAAGGAGGGAGAATGTGAGAGGGATAGAANAATTCAATTTGAGCCATAATCTGAATAATATTTTTTTTTTTTTGTTTAAATGCGCGGAAAACATAAGAAAAATTATTTCATACAGACGGCGCATACAAAAATGCATGCGCCGTCTGATCTCCACCGTTGATCAGAGTTTTGATCAATTTTTTTTTTCTAAATTTGGGCCCACCAAAATACAACTTTGCTCTGATTAACGGTAGAGATCGAACGACGCATGCATTTCTGCATACACCGTCCGTATGGAATAATTTTTTGATTCAAGGGGCATTTACATCATTACATGTATATCACCAAATTCCATTGTATTTACATAAATATGACGCCTATTTTTATTTTTAACATTTATACCTACAAAAATCTTTCATATGCATGTCATGATAAAACCATCACTACTTTAACTTTTAAAAGTAAGATACTCTTGATTCATGCATAGATACGTAAGACAACATGTATGTCAAAATTCAAATTTGGATGTTAGATATTAAATACATACGAATTGAGTGGTTGGTATGCATGTAAATCTTTCTTAATTAAAACATGATTAAAGATATCATTTCAAATATATATTTTTTTAATATTAAGTAAAATCAAATATTCAAACTATGCCATCAACAATTTTTGTCCACTCAAGTCGAACTCCACACTCTTTTCCCACAATTTACACATTACAATGTAATAAATCCGAAACATACTAAAAATTCTTAGGTCCGGTCGTCTGCACGTCCAGAAAGCCATTCATGGCTCGTCATGACAAATCAGATATATGATGACACAGTGTGCGGCATCCAGGCCAAATAATTTCTCGAAAAATACATGCAAATAACCCCTAAAGGATTGCCCATCACAAAGCAGTCTCACCCCCAACTAAAATTAAGAAATTACAAACCGCAAAGCACTCCTACCACCAACAAAAATATGAGAAATTACAAATTTACAACCAATCTTACAAAACGTGACGGTTACGCCGACACATCTCACGGTCGCCACGTCCGGACGCGGCAAATCTACATGGCCGGAGAACCCCGCACCCGACCCACATCCGCCGCGTANTAAGCGGATGCTTATTCCGGTCGCCGCGTACAGCATATGCCATTGGAACAATTTTTCATATCATGGGGCAATGTTCCTGTGACAAGATTAATATGGAGCCTAATTGAGCCTATCTAAAGAAGTAACGAAGTAGCTGAATCAAACTTTTCTGCCAATCCAATTGCTCTCATTTCCCTCGAGAGGTTAACCTAGCCCATCTGCATTGACCTATCTACCAGAGGAAGTCATCATGACAAGCAAGGACATCCATCAACTCTCTCTTAAAAGCACCACCCGACGTTTGGAATTTTATCTTTCACCCAAGCGCCGGGCTGGTTGTCATACCAACAATATCTGACATCAGCTAATAATACCTGATATCCACATCACAGTCCTTTCATCAAGACTCAGAGAAGATGCATCATATAGTGCAAAATGACTGTTTTAATTATTTTATAGATTTCCTCCTTTTTTTTTTTCCTTTTATTGAGGGATCCTCCTCCTTTCCTTCCTATGTGAACATTGCCTTGTATCTCTATCTAAAATCAAGTAACTCAGGAAACCTCCAAGGATCCCCTTCCCTTTGACTTACTAATGATTGGAAATTAATATATTTTTAAGGTTCACTCAAAATATTTCCATCAACCTCTCCTTTTCTCTCCAAACTCTCTCTACGATACCAAGTCTTTTTATCATGTTGTATGTACTCACATACAATACGGAACCCTACGTCTTCAAAGGATTCAACACACCCAAAATGTATAGTAAGCACAAAGATAAGAGGAGCAATCACAAACAATAACCAAATAAAATGAGCAAAGATGAACAATCGAAGATAAAAAAAATCTCCATTAAAAAATATAACCATCAACCTAAAGTGTCCAGTAAGAACCATATGTTCACAGATTGTATATAGTGTTTGACAACCATTACGACACAATCAACAAAAAGAGACTTCCAAATAAATTACGAGTGTAGTATCTAAATCCTTCTCAAACTTTTGCACATGCTTGGCCTCAGGCACAAATGGGAAATTGGTGGCGGTAGTGGCCACATCAGATCAGTTCTTTGCACGTGAGAATTTGAGGCCGCCACGCTTATAAGGGTTGTAGGAACGTGTTTAGGCTATGGAGACCAAGGAACACTATTGAAAACTTTGTGGAAACTAATGCATTTTCTTACATCTTAATTAATCATACTACTATATATATATAGTATGTTAAATTTATCAACAAACATCTTTTATTCTCTATAGAGAGATAAAAACATTATAAAAATTTTGATTTATGGTCACATTTTTTAAAAAATATAGGATGGGAAGATACTTGGGTATGTACATATCTTTTTTTAATACTAAGAAAATATTTATTTTGCCGTTAATTTTTTCTTAACTTGGAACAATAATAATCCTGAATTTAGAAATGGAGTCATTATTTGAAATCTACTAATATTGCTGAGGCTTGTAGCTGCACATCATATCTTACAATCCCTTGTAAATGGAACTTTTTAAGGGTGTTAAGATTTGAGTGTTTTGCTTGTAAATACGAAAGTTTAATTGGAATTTGTATATTGGAAGCGCGTCTGTTTGAATCTTGAGGAAACCAACATAATAGAAGATAAAGAAGTATAGCTAAGGTGGGCATAGGCGGAAGATCAAAGGATTTACTTGACCAAGTGCAGCTCCCATTGAGCCGAAGCTAGAAGTCGACCGGGTGCAAGCCAGCTAAACCACGGACCAAAGCTTATCAAGCCAAGTAGAGGCATTTACTTACCTCTCGACACAATCTGATTCAAAGCAAGAGCATCATGTCCATCTATGTCACGCTTGCCTTTGAGATTTCTCATCAGGGGCCAAGAACTGGCCATAACGTACTCAATGGAGTATCCCGAAGTATCCCTCGTCAAGTAGTGAGCTACCAAATATATCACAGTGATTCATCATTTACTCAATAACTTGGCCTTACTCTACCGACAAGAGTTCCTCATTCAAGGATCAATAGTCAACAACTAGACTAGAATAACTGACAAACAAAGCCAAGTCGATCGAGTCATGTCCTGCTAGCCCGAATATCATCAAAGGCCGACCAGCAATCCTGATTCAACAGTTAGAAAAAATGGTTTAACCGAGTTAAGACTAACTGATTTTCCTCGATCGAATTCTAAGGTAGCCAAGCCAAATACCTATACATGTAAAATACTCAAAATATTCTGTAACACTCCCATCAAAATAAGGATAAATATGTAACTTCATATATTATTCTCTATTTCTCTATAAATAGAGAAATCATTTCCTAAAATATAGGCTAATCAAGAATTTATATTACCGTTCATTACTGTGTACTTCCCTCTTTGTGTGTGTGTATGCACGCGTGTGTGTATAAATAAATAAATATATATATATATATATATATATATATATATATA
>JXCR01134951.1:131100-158080 GCA_002079205.1 Phalaenopsis hybrid cultivar
TATATATATATATTCTATTTTAATGTTGACTTCAAATCTATCATTTAAATCATGCCCAAGGAATAAAGTCGGATTCCAGATGAAGGAAAAAGAAAGGGAGAGAGAGAGAGAGGGTTTTCCCCATCGAGGGGCAAAAGGGGCAGTCCTCGGGCTTGTCGGCCCATTTATTCAATACAAGAGTGGTTATATTGTGAGGAAGAAGAGGAGCAAACTCACTACATGATGGAGGGAGAGAGAGAAAGAGAGAGCCTAAAGGACCGCTTTCTTACATGCAAGGTGTCTTCTATTTGTAGAGAACGAAAGAGAGGGGGAACTGGATATTAGAATTATGCCTTTGTATTTTTGGAGAGTTGATAGAGTTATTCTGTTCTTTTCCTTGTTTAGATCGATCTTTTTGGAGATTTCCCTCTCTAGACTCATCGACATTATGCAATCCACTTTGTTGGTCCTCGATAACTGACCCACATGGGTGGTAGGCCAAGGTGGCTGATCGTCTTCTTTCTCGGTGGTCGGCCAACTGGAATGGCCAGACTTTGTGGTTGGCTAGATGGTATCCATTGTTCTTGGTTCATAGTTGGTCGATCAGCTAGGTTGTAAGCAAGTAGTGGTCGACCAAGGTGGCTGACCGGGTGAGTTGGCTGACCCAAGTGTGGTAGCTGGGATGACCGACCAAGGTGGTCAGCCGGGAGAACCTGCGAATGACATTCCTTTGGTGCCGGACTAGCTTCTTCCTGTGGCCACCAAAGATTCGTTGACCGGCTGGTGGTGGTTGGCCCTTAATTACTGACCGGCTGCTCCTTGTGGTCGGGCATGATTGGCCGACAAGGAGGGGGTGGTCGTCCTGTTTAATGCTGAGCTGCTTCTCACGACCCCAACGACGATGATGTCAGAGGCAACTACTCCCTTGGCTTGACGAGGGCTATTTTCAGGCTATATATGAAGCTCTTGAGTTTTTCTCCTTAAAGGACAAGCTGCAATAACAATGAAAAACTCAAAAATTCAGAAAACATCATTCAATAAGCCTTTGGTTAGATGTAATTTTTTTAGCAGTCTTTTTGTAATCTATTAAAATGTTGGATTTTGAAAGCATAATCATTTAAGTTTCATTTTTATTTTTTTGGATACTGAATTCAAGTCTTACTCCTAGTTCATCTCTTTTGCTTTTATCGAAACTTCACCTCCAGCATGCTGTGTCTTTCATCAGGTTTTAGGTGGATCATTTTGCTGCCCTCATATGGGTAACCATTGAGATTTGCTGGTCGGGTGATTTGCATTGTACTCTTTGCGAATCTTATCACATATTGGTATGGAACAACCTCCATTACCTTTTTTAAATCAAGATTTGAGATGGTTTGGTGAGGGATTTTATTGATTGTGAGTGCCACCATAAATCTCAAAAAATTCCCTATCTAAATGATAAAAAATGACATTATAAGAATAATGTATTAACCCATGGGATTGAGACATTACCTTATGATTGGTTCAGTCCTTCAGATAAGAGAAATCTTTTGAGATCTACAAAATCAGAATTCTTTCCTTACCTTATGAATGTAATATAAGGTTTAATTTTTATTATGTGGTTTTGTTAATAAAAGGCAAACCTTCATAATTAGTTACATCTTTAGAATTGTGAGCCTTAAAGAAAACCTCTGGATTAATATGACAAGTGAAGTTACCAAAGATCAGGCTTTCATGATTGAAATGGGGCTCAACTGGGAAGATTTTAAGCTTAAAAAAAAAGGGACTTTCAATCTGATGACGAAATATCACGGGAAAGGCCCAAGATGTAGAATAGTTGAAAAGATTTGATGAATTAGAATAACCTAGGTGAAGTCAAAAAATAGATTAGTGATGCTGGATTTGACTGACATGATTGATTGGGAGCCTTAAGCTAAGGTTAGAGTCAAGTAGGAAATGATTTTTAGATAGAAAATGAAACCTTAGACTCTATGAGGAATTCTATGGGTTGATTAACCAAGATTTTGACAATAATGCCCCCAGTCAAGTTGCCCATGGCTTTAAGTCGTCCTGACAACATTGGTATCCATCAACTATGACCGTCCTCATTACCAGGAATCCCTCTTAAATGTTGGAGCATGAAGGATTTGTAGCTTTAAAGCAGTCTGAAACACCTTCGTCAGTAATCCTGGTTACTTCATTCTAAGGTATTCTCTCTAATCTCAGGTTGTAGGTTTGTTGTTTTGTTATCCTCTCTAGCACTAATTAGGGACTTAAGCTAACCTGGGCTTCTTTACTAAGACTAATTTAGGGTAGGTGTGTGGCCTTCGATTTGGTGTCCAAGTTAGCTAGCCTAAACTTCATGTCTGATCTATCCTATGTTCAGTTCTTATTCTTTATCTTGGTGTATTTTAGATGTTCATTTAAAATTCAATATTTGCATTCATATCTTGATTGATTCCTATATTTGTTGGCAATGTTGAGAAATCAGGAGTTTTCTACGTTTTGAGTTTTATTTTATTTGAAATTTAATTTGTGGTGGTTGCGGAGAAAAATATGAAGTTCTCATCCTTATTTTTTACCTATTTTTTTATTTTCTTGGTTTGGTTTTTTGAACATAAAATAACATGAAAGAAATAATACATGAACGAAATATTAAGTGATACATCAATAAAACATGTAAAGTAACACATAACCTTGGATTAGACTTAAGTTGGGGTTGAGCTAAGGCAAGCTAAATTTTTAGCTTAGATTAGTTGGGGATTGAGCTAAGGTATGATATAGTTTAGTTGGTATTGGCTTGATTGGGCTTTAGCTGAATTGGTCTATATAGGGTTGAATTTGGGTTTCCCTAGGTTAAGCTGGGTTGACCTGAGTTGGGTTTGGTTTGATTTGGATTTGACTTGGGTCAAACCGAAATGACTAGTTGAGTTAGGATTGATTTATGTTTGACCTGAGTTAAGCTGGATTGACCCATGTTAGCTTAGATTTGATTTGGATTTGACCGGATTGGGTTAGGTTTTATCTGGGTTTAACGCGGGTTAAGCTTGGTTGACGTATGTTGGCTTAGGTTTTATTTGTGTTTGACCCGGGTTAAGATGGGTTGACCCGGGTCGGGTTGGGTTTGACCTGGGTTAGGTTAGGCTTGATATGGGTTAGGTTTGGGTTTTGATTAGGCTGAGTTCAGGTTAGACCTAAGTCAGGTTACGTTTGAGTTAGATCTAGGTTGGGTCAGATAGTGGTTAGGTTTGGTCGGGGTTAGATCTAGTTTGGGTCAGATCTGGGTTAAGTTTGGCTTGGCTAGACCTAGGTTGGTTAGGTCTACAGTTTGGGTTAGGTTTAGGCAAGATAATTTCCATTGCAATCATTCCATAATTGGCTGACCGATTGGGTTGTAGGCAGATGGTGGCGGGCCAAGGTGGCCGACCGGGTGAGTGGACTACCCAAGTGGGGCGGTTGGGATGGTTGGCCAGGAGAACATACATATGGTTTGCCCTTGGTGGTCGGTAGCGTCTTCCTGTGGTCGACCGAGACTGGTCGGCGAGCTGGTGTTGGCCATGACTGCTCCTGGTGACTGACCAAGGTTGGCCTGCGGGGAGGGGATGGCCGGCTTATTGAATGTCAGGTTGGTTCTCACGACTCCTACAACGATGGCATTAGAGGCAGCGACTCCCTTTGCCTATTGAGGCCTATATTCAGGTTATACGCTTACGCTCCATTCCTTAGGTGTGATTCACAAACATGTTAAGATTCAACAAAATCAATCATGAAATTTATTACTTATGTATAGCCGCACACACACACATATGATACTTAAAACATTAAATTTAATCCTTATGTACCATATAAATCCATAATACATATCAGAAATATAACCACTACCTTTTTTATGAATTAAAATATATTTTGATAAATTTATAACATTAGAGTTTTATTAAACTAAATATCAAAGTATAGTGGTTAAGTATGTAAATACATAAAAATTACTTTAACCGTATTTTACTATCTCAAAGAAATAAAAAATTTCATTTTGTTCTTCTCAACATCAGTAAGAAGAGGAAAAATATTTATGCAGCTTTATTTATTTGTCTATTAGGTCTCTGATTGGATATAAGATATTTTTTGCTTCGCCAGTTAGAGAAAATATTATATTTATGGTTTTTATTATAATTAGGGATAATTTGATCTTAGGGTTTATCAAAATATATTTTCACTCACTCCCTAAAGTTTTATTCACTTGTATGTCATAATCCTCCTCTATAAAAGAGACTTACGATTCATGAGAAATGTATGGTACGAGGTGTAGAAGTTGTAATTCCAAACCTTTTTCTTTCTCCCCGTCCGATGCAAGTAAAATATCCATTTGTAGATGTAGGTGAATCAAATGATTGTTATTGTGTGAATTTTTTTTTTCGCATTGTTTTCTCATAACAGAGAAGGGATCCTTTAATTTTTTTTTTTTTTTTTTTTTGTATATAAACATTCAAATAATTGTTATATGTTTGGGAGTGATTATTGCGTACGGACACGTCACGTAAATTTAAGTGTGGTATCTGATCATGACCATTGAAATACGTTTTTTTATATTTTTATTATTAGAGTGGGACCCACTTCAATTTTTTCGCGATTTTGATCGGATTTAAGTGCGGTGTCGGCATGCAATAATTTTCGATGTTTTGAGGCAAATGAGAAGCTATTGGCCTTGCCTTAATGCCCCATCAGAGAGCCGTTCTTGCACGTGAGAACTAAAGGCGGGCACGTGTACAAGGGTGGTCGGAACGTGTTTGGGCTGATAAAGACACGTGGCAAGGAGCACTTAGTTATTTATTCAATTTATTTAGTTAAATATGAAGTAAATCATATTTCCTTCGTTTTTTAGGGAAATATTATTTTTAAAATTTTGAAAAAACTTTATTATGATAACATTTAAAATAACATGTTAAAACTTTTGAAACATAAGAAAATATTATCTGATAAAAAATTAATATCATCAAAATATGCAAATCTTGATGACTTTTTACAATAAATTGATGTTAAAATTTCTTCAAAAAGGTAATTTGTTGTTAAAAAAAAATAAAAAAAGATAGGGATACCATCATAATATCCAAGTTATTATGTCGAACTCTTGACACAATAAAAGGTAAAATTAAAGTAAAATGATTATCATACTATATAACTCTATAATAGAATTGATTAAATATTTGAAGATTGTTGTTCATATATCAAAATATTCAAAATCTTAATGATGAGATTCTTCACAGCTTCAGCATCAATAATTCTATTGAATTTGAGATTATTCATGAATCAGATCCAAAGAAGCGTGAAGAAGAAAAGAATGAGAGAGAGAGAGAGAGAGAGAGAGCATAAATAATGCAAGCAATCTGTGATTGTTAATGATTGAACTTTCTTGATTTTAGTGCCTTTGAGTCATATAAATAGGGCATGATGGGACTATTTCGTATTCCTAATTTACTCCGAGCATTACCTTCAAAAAGGTAATTGGGTGGTGGCAGTGTTTTGGTGATATTGGTGTAGTGATGTGTTGGTGGTAATTGTGTAGCTGTAGTGGTGGTGTGATGATGTTGGTGTGTTGGTGGTAATGGTGTATTGGTGTGTTGGTGGTAATGGTGTGGCGATGTGTTGGTGATAANAATTTATGGTAAATAAAAAATAAAAAAAAAATATAGGGATACCATCATAATATCCAAGTTATTATGTCGAATTCTTGACACAATAAAAGGAAAAATTAAGGTAAAATGATTATCATACTATATAACTCCATAATAGAATTGATTAAATATTTGAAAATTGTTGTTCATATATCAAAATATTCAAAATCTTAATGATGAGATTATTCACAGCTTCAACATCAATAATTCTATTGAATCTGAGATTATTCGTCAATCAGATCCAAAGAAGCGTGAAGAAGAAAAGAATGAGAGAGAGAGAGAGCATAAATAATGCAAGCAATCTGTGATTATTAATGATTGAACTTCCTTGATTTCAGTGCCTTTGAGTCCTATAAATAGAGCATGATGGGACTATTTCCCATTCCTAATTTTCTCCGAGCATTTCCTTCAAAAAGGTAATTGGGTGGTGGTACTGTTTTGGTGGTATTGGTGTAGTGATGTGTTGGTGGTAATTGTGTAGCTGTAGTGGTGGTGTGGCGATGTTGGTGTGTTGGTGGTAATGGTGTATTGGTGTGTTGGTGGTAATGGTGTGGCGATGTGTTGGTGATAATTTTATAGTGGTAGTGGTGATGTTGGTGGTTTGTTGATGATAATAGTGTGGTGGTGTGTTGGTGGTGATGGTGTGGTTATAGAAGTGTGGTGGTGGTGTTGGTGTGTTAGTGGTAATTTATGTTTTTATGAGTTAACTTTTTATTTTTTTTGTAAGTATTTATGTTGCTTAATTCTTTTCATGCTAGTAATCGTGATGGGTAAGAAAAAATAATTCGGTTCGTCTGCTTTGTGGGATAAGGATGTGAAGCTAATATTTTGTGATATCTGCCTAAAAGAGGCGGAATTGGGAAATTAGCCAACCACTTATTTTAACAAGAAAGAATGGGTTAGGAAAATAAATCAAGAAAAAAAAGGGTATTATAAGAGATATGCCCACATATCATTTCAACAAACAAGTGAAGATTATGCTTGCTACAATTGCTCTCCACAATTACATTCGACAGCATTCTTCACATAGTGAAATTGATTTCAATAATGCAGATGAAGGCCAGTCATATGTCCCTACTAAAACATATGAATATTATCAAGAATAGTCAACATCACAAGCTGAATGTGATTTACTTGAGTCTTATACCCAGGATAGAGAACATACTGGGAGATGATGGAGTTGATAGAGAAAATTACAAATGTAATAGTTAATGGGTGAAATGATGACATATGCTATTTTTTCTTTATTTATGTATAATGTGCTGTGAAATCACCAAANAGAGATGATGGAGTTGAGAGAGAAAATTACAAATGTAACAGTTAATGGGTGAAATGATGACATATGCTATTTTTTCTTTATTTATGTATAATGTGCTGTGAAATCACCAAATTTTTATTACAGTGACGCTTTACGTAATGATATTTATGTGCGATCTTGATTTGTTGCAAATTTTTTTCTCATTCATTCTACACGTATTTTTTGCCGTATGGGCGGCCTTCTAGGAAATCGTGGGTTTAAAATATATATATATTTTTAAGATGTTTTATTTTTGGTTTGGAGGTCTATGAAGAGATGAATGACTTTAGGGGTTCTTCTAAAAGACATATATTGTTGGGGGTTTTGGCATGTATGAAATTGCCATCAAGACAACCAAGATCCACATCTTTTTCAGTCATATGACCATTGGGATTTTTTTGGATGACCTTTGCTATGATATGCTTCTATGACACATACGAGCTCAATATTACATGATTTGAAGGCAATTAAAAACCCTTTTTCCGCATATGATTATTGAGTTATTTGGATGACCTTTGTAGTGATATGCTTCTGTGACACATATGGGTGGGTCTATAATCGACCCGAGTCGAACCAAGTATATTATAGTTGAAACTTAGCTTGAGACATTTATAACTTGTTCATGTTTAACTTGAGCTTGTGTCGAACTTTCATATGTTGTTTAAACATGACTAGTTCAAATTTTTCAATGTTTGAACTTGATTTGTACTTGATTTATTTATGACAAGTGAAAGAATATTTAAACAAACTAACAAATGAGCTAAGAACTTAAACGAGTATCAAGGTTTTCATATAAAAAATAATAATTATATATTAATAAAATAAATATATAATTAATAATTAATTAAAAAGATTAATATTAAATCTATACTTAAATAAATTATAGTTAATTAGATTTTATTTAAATAACATTTATATATGATACGAGTTATCATCGAGTATTTAACGAGTTACTTATTGAACAAAAAACGAATTTGTTCTCGAACATAAATGAACAAGTTCAATTTTGTTTACGTTTAGTTCATCTAAGTTCCAAGCTTTTAAAAATTGTTCAAACTTGTTTATTTACTAATTTGAACGAACATGATTGATTCTTAATCGAGCCGAGTTTGAGTTGTTCATGAATTGCAATAATTTATTTACAACCCAACATATGAGCTCAATATTATTTAGTTTAAAGGCAACCAAGATCTCCTTTCTTTAAGGTCTTCGATCTTATTGTAATGATAGATATTGGTCTATTCTTCATTTGCTCTGAGACCTCACAACTTTTCAAATTTGTAATTATCCATTTTTATTAATTTCATCAGTTA
This sequence comes from Phalaenopsis hybrid cultivar, assembly GCA_002079205.1. NCBI lineage: Eukaryota > Viridiplantae > Streptophyta > Magnoliopsida > Asparagales > Orchidaceae > Phalaenopsis > Phalaenopsis hybrid cultivar. The sequence continues at coordinate 139,338 of JXCR01134951.1, forward strand.
ATGCTTCATTTAACTGGTTGTGATTTGTAGTTTTAAACATTCAGAAATATGAGCTCGATGACTTTCGATTCCTCTGGAGTTGTTTTGCTAATGTGGATTGTAGTATTATCTACATACATCACGAAAAAAGCATAGCTGTGAGAGAAAATCTTACATGTGTGTTCAAGAAATAGATCAACAGAAGATTGTGACTTCTTTAGGTGGGCATATTAATTGGACGATTCAACCTTAAATAGTGATTAGACATAGAGAGTTTCTTTGGATAAATAACGACTTCTTCATGTGTCGATTCTACCTCGTGAAATTGATCTTATACATTTCAAATTCAATATTATGATAATGTTAATAATTTTTAATAATTTTATTATTTATTTTGATTTTTTTGTTGCTCTCACTATTAAGTGAGATGTAAGTTCAAGATGTAATATTCAAACTTATAAACTTTTTGAGAATTATTCAAGCTAGATTAGTTATGTTATAAATAGAACATCAATACAAGGGCAAAGAAGTATTATTATCATAAATAGCTGCAACACGACTGTGCTGCACAAAACAAACAAGCACAACTTGCAAGCAGCAGCTTCCAAACACAACTATTGCACAACACTTTAAAAAGCTGCAGCTGCCCAAAAAGAGTCTTAACCTTCTGAATTCAACATTGTGAACATAGAACATGTTAACGGTGCACAGCAACCCGTCAACTCATCAATTTGTTAACTCGTCAAAGTAATTTGAAAGGTCATCAAGGTAACCTAGCAGGGCAACATCGAATGTCACCTTCCGGGAACATATATAAATCCATTTGATGTGTTTGACATAAATCTATTTGAAATATTTTTATCTTACGATTAATCTGTTAAATCCAACTAATAAGTGGATTTACAGGTTGTTTGGTTATTTGAAAATGATGTACAAAATAAAAGAGTTGTAGAGTGATGTCATTACAATGTATTTGAAATAGTTTATGGTGGTTTGGTTCATTGTAAAATAAACACATGATTATATATTTTTTTTGTTTGATTTGAGGAAGATTGAAAATAATATACTAATTTATTTGGGAGATAAGCAGTAGGTGACAAACAACTACGGCGAAAACGTTCGCGGCGAGCGGCGAGCAACGAGGTGCGGCAGGCGGCGAAGGCTTAAGGTGGGGGCGGTGAGGGCTGGCGGGCTGCGACAGGTGATGGAGGGCTGGCTAAATAATAAAATGTAAAAATTATGTGCTAAATGTGTAAATATATTGGAATTGCATGGGTGGTATGTAGCCAAATGGCCTTTGTGCCTGGTCACTTTTAAATTATAAATTGACAGACCTTATAAACGTGTTAAATGCAATTTGAATTTCATGAAATTGGCCATAAACAAAGCTACCAACTTCACAAATAAATAAATAAATAAATGCAATCTTACATCACATTTGAAACTAATATCAACATCAATATCACCAAGAAATTACTCCTACATAACACCATTCGGATTTTTTTTTAATGTTTTCCTATAAAAAAATACATCAAGATATTCATATCAAATTTTGATAATAATATACTTGATATGCTCCCAAAAAGTTTATATGATCAAGTATAAATCTCAATGCATTTTGTCAATTTTAAATGTAAGATTTTCTAAACTATCATTTCGACAAAGTTACAGTTAAGCTATACATTTCTACAATACGAGTTCAATGACGTTGTAAGTGATTTAGTCTGTCTAAATAAAGTAACTATGATCAAACACTTGAATTATAATTAGAAGTTTTAGAACATTAATTAAATTAGACATGTTTATAATCAAATTGAGCAGCTCAACAACCAACCTAAGATCACTCAATTTTGATGTCATTATGACACTTAGAATGCAAAATGAATGACTTAAGATTTGAATAAATATGGACTGTTTAATGGAGTGTTTTAAGACTTTAATTAAATTTAAAAGAATTTCCCTCTCAAAAGTATAAATGAATTCACATTCATTACATGTGTGAAGGAAAAGAGAGAAAAACAAGTTGATAACTAAAACATAACTAGAAAAGAAGTGCAAGATCATCACTAGTGACTGTTGTTGTAAGAGATATGATAAAATATCAAATATGATTAAAATGCTTTTCTATAATTAATAAAATTAATATCATTAAATTTAACATGTGTCAACTTTTTTTCGATTACTATGACAAAAATTACGAGATTATTATCATCTTAAACAAATAGTATATATGCGTGCTCAGTTATTTTTTTCCCTTTAACCTTCAAACTCTATTTATGTACGACTGCCAAATTCTAGGTCTCACGATATCAACTCTTTCTTGAAGAGTGAAACTTTGATGTTTGATTCTCAAGCACAATATTTGGACATGAAAGAGTTTGATCAACATGTGCTTATTCTCATATGACTAATAAATAAAAATGTCATTTATTCATAAGAATTTGACCTCATGTGGTAGTTGATGTTCATTCGACTTACTGCTTTCTCTGATATTTTTTTTTGGGATATTTTAGTCAATTTAATAACCAAAAAAAAAAAAAAAAAAAACACCATATAATCAAAGTCATAAAACCCAATATCTATTAGTTCAATATTAAGCTTTCAAATAACATACTAAGGTGGCTTGCATTGTCTTTGATAATTTTGGAATCCTCTTTATAAAATTCATAATATTATATATCCCATATTAGTTGGAAATAAAATGATCCCTGTTGAATATAATTGTGTAAAATTTATAAAGTTGACTCTGCTTTATAACGGTGCCAAAAACTTGATGTGGTTTTTTTAGTAATAATAACGTTAAGCTTTTGAGATTGGGATTCTAAGAAAGTATATGTATCGTTATCGAGTCATATAAGATTTTCTGTTTAAGTCTCAAATATCGTTCCCACGGAGAAGGTTTAAATTTGAAATGATAAATTAACTAGTAAATTCACAGAAATCAAACGAAATTACTGTCACTAATCTCGAATGTGTAAGATACTTTCAAAAACTAAATTATTAACTACTACTAACAGAATTTAAATGCAGAGTTTAAAATTAATAACTACTAAACTATGTTTATATGATGAAGCTTTCTAATATGAAAAATCATATTTCTCACTACAAAGAGTTTTTGGTGAAATGAGATGAGATAAATGGTTTAGATATGTATTGTGCCAAATAGGAACAATTTTAATTCTCCACCCTGATTCAGTGTTATAGAAAATCATTGGTTAATCTTAGGTTTAGTCCCTAAATCCGTGGCTAAGCTAGGAGGATACTGGCTCCCATTCCAGAGCTCCCACTTCCCTTCCCCTGAAGGCTAACTCTCGTTTTAGATTTTAAACACTAAGATCGAATTGGAGATTTTTAGTCTGTCACCCTATAAAAAACATAATTCTCTATTTATTTGCACTTAATTCCATGAATGAAATACTCATTCATGGACTTAAATGTGATTCTCACTCTATTTGTAGAACTCATACTCCATTTCCCGGATCATATGTTTCACAACATATTTTAACAATTCAATTGGCNTTTTCTAAACTATCATTTCGACAAAGTTACAGTTAAGCTATACATTTCTACAATACGAGTTCAATGACGTTGTAAGTGACTTAGCATGTCTAAATAAATTAACTATGATCAAACATTTGAATTATAATTAGAAGTTTTAGAACATTAATTATATTAGGCATGTTTATAATCAAATTGAGCAGCTCAACAACCAACCTAAGATCACTCAATTTTGATGTCATTATGACACTTAGAATGCAAAATGAATGACTTAAGATTTGAATAAATATGGACTGTTTAATGGAGTGTTTTAAGACTTTAATTAAATTAAAAAAAATTTCCCTCTCAAAATTATAAATGAATTCACATTCATTACATGTGTGAAGGAAAAGAAAGAAAAACAAGTTGATAACTAAAATATAACTAGAAAAGAAGTGCAAGATCACCACTTGATTGCTGTTGTAAGAGATATGACAAAATATCTATTAGTTGAATATTAAGCTTTTAACTAACATATTAAGGTGGCTTGCATTGTCTTTGATAATTTTGGAATTCTCTTTATAAAATTCATAATAAAACTCATAATATTATAGATCCCATATTAGTTGGAAATAAAATGATCCCTGTTGAATATAGTTGTGTAAAATTTATAAACTTGACTCCGCTTTATAACGGTGCCAAAAACTTGATGTGGTATTTTAGTAATAATAACGTTAAGCTTTTAAGGTTGGGATTTTAAGAAAGTATATGTATCGTTATCAAGTCATATAAGACTTTCTGTTTAAGTCCCAAATATCGATCCGACGGGGAATATTTAAATTTAAAATGATAAATTAACTAGGAAATTTACAGAAATCAAACCAAATTACTGTCACTAATCTCGAATGTGTAAGATACTTTCAAAAACTAAATTATTAATTACTAACAGAATTTAAATGCAGAATTTAAAATTAATAACTACTAAACTATGTTTATATTATGAAATTTTCTAATATGAAAAAACATATTTCTCACTACAAAGAGTTTTTGGTGAAATGAGATGAGATAAATGGTTTAGATATGTATTGTGCCAAATAGGAGTAATTTTAATTCTCTACCCTGATTCAATGTTATAGAAAATCATTGACTAATCTTAGGTTTAGTCTCTAAATCCGTGGCTAGGCTAGGAGGATACTGGCTCCCATTCCAGAGCTCCCACTTCCCTTCCCTTGAAGGCTAACTCTCGTTTTAGTTTTTAAACACTAAGATCGAATTGGAGATTTTTAGTCTGTCACCCTATAAAAAACATAATTCTCTATTTACTTGCACTTAATTCCATGAATGAAATACTCCTTCATGGACTTAAATGTGATTCTCACTCTATTTGTAGAACTCATACTCCATTTCCCGGATCATATGTTTCACAACATATTTTAACAATTCAATTGGCCAGATCAAAAAATAAATTAAGAGCGGAGTTGAAAAACCATCACAATTTATTTTAAATTTTAACATTGGCACATCCACATTATCTCTTCATTTCACTATATCTCAGAGTAGGGAGAAAGATAAAAAAATCTACTCAAATTTCATGACAAAGATACAACAAAACATAAATTTGATATATAAAAGAAAGTTCATACAACAATAATAAACAAACAACACTTATCTGAAATTCTTTCTCAAAATAAATCATTTGTAGTTTCTCTTAAGAAATGTAGAAAAAGGAAATCTCTCACTTCTCTTCCTCTCAAACACTTCTTAGAGAAAAATTCACACTTAAACTCATCACAAAAACTCAAAACTATAAAAACAATAATTAACTAATGGTGTGGAATGACGTTAGAATGTAGGCGTGTGAAGAGGAAAATTGAAATGCTTGGAAAAAAGTTGAAATGGTGCGGAGGGAGGGGGTTTTTTTGATCAAATTCCGACCCTAAATAGAGCCTAGGTCGGTTCTCCAATAGATGCATCCAACAAGTCTTAAAAAAACATCAAAATTCATCAAATCTTCTAGAAACAAGGCTTCCACCGACATAAGAGCCGACGACGCCCATCTTGGTGCCGTCGGCGCTTGTGCTCCGCTATTTAATTCATTCTTCTCTGTCAAACGGTGTCGTCGGCGCTGAACAAATTTTTAACTTATCAATTTTGACTCCAAATTCTATGTTTTTTGCTTCAAGTCCCAAAAATCAACAATCTACAAGAAAACATAAAAAATATATTCCACTAAAGTGCAATATCACTAAAAATGAGTATAAAATATAAGTCTAAAAAAACATATATTTTTTGTGCATCAGACATCGAGCAACAACAAGTGATGGAGAGTGGTGACATACGACAGTTTGCCGATAACATTTTACAATATAATTAAAATTTGGTCAAATTGACAGAATTCTAAATTCAACCAAAATGATTTAAGGAGTGAACTTCAAATTCATTGAAACTTTATATTGCACTTGTACTTCTTAATACCTAACACATAATTTCTTCAAATCCTAGGAAATGAATTACAATATACAACCCCTTAATAAATCAGAATTAGTAAGTGGAATGATTTATCGAACCTATTTATGATGTTTGACATGATTTACATTAACTTCAATCATGTCAAAAATATGGTACCAAATATCTATGTGATGTAATACTCCACGCCAATTATAAAATTCATTAACAACATAAAACATCAATGTTAATGACATGAGTGAGGGAATTATGAGCTTATGCTGCCCTCAATGTGACGTAGTTTTAAATTATTTAGTATCAAAATATAAATTTAATGCTGCAAAATTTAATCTTAGAATTTTTGTAACATTATAAGAAGTCTTTTTCCACTCACCTACATCATATGAAGTTTGTACCACCATTTTATCATACATGCTAACTCACAATTGTCATTCTATAATAAAATGATTTGAGTGGCTAAATTATAAAATGTACAAATTAGGTGCTAAATATGTAAATATATTGGAATTGCATGGGTGGTATGTAGGGATGTAAACGAGCCGAACACTCGGCTCATTTATATTTCGAGCTCAAAAAGTGTGTTCGTGTTCGGCTCGTTTGCTTAACGAGCCGAACACGAGCTGTTCACGAACAAAGAGTTCTTTTAACAACCCTAATGATGTAGCCATAAGACATAAGGATTTGAGCAACATTTAAAAATTATTATTTATATTACACATCATTTGAATCTGATTTAATAATTTTTATTCTATTTTCTTAATCAATATTTTAATTGATTATAAATCTTTGTAGCCTTGTGTCAATTGGATTTTTATTTTTTTAATCAATATTTTAATTGATTATAAATCTTTGTAGCTTTGTAGTCAATTAGATTTTTTTTATAATACTACTTAATATATATATAAACTTGATGAGTAGTATTTCGAGCCAAAACGAGCCGAACACGAACGAACANGAACACATCTTAGTTCGTGTTCGGCTCGTAACTTATCGAACGAAATTACCGATTCGAACACGAGCTGTTCGTGAACAACGAAACGTTTTGACAGCCCTAGTGGTATGTAGCCAAATGGCCCTTGTGCCTGGTCATTTTTAAATTATAAATTGACAGACCTTATAAACGTGTTAAAATGCNTGAACACATCTTGGTTCGTGTTCGGCTCGTAACTTATCGAACGAAATTAACGATTCGAACACGAGCTGTTCGTGAACAACGAGCCGTTTTGACAGCCCTAGTGGTATGTAGCCAAATGGCCCTTGTGTCTGGTCATTTTTAAATTATAAATTGACAGACCTTATAAACGTGTTAAAATGCAATTTGAATTTCATGAAATTGGCCATAAACAAAGCTCCCAACTTCACAAATAAATAAATAAAATCTTTCAACGTAATTATTTGACATTTAAAAATAGTATCATGTGACCAAGCATAAATCTCAATGCATTTTGGATAAGAACTCTTCCAATTTTAAAGGCTACGATTTCAACAAAATTACAGCTAAACTATGCATTTCGACAATATGAGTTCGATGACGTTGTAAGTGATTTCATCTGTCCAAAAAATTCAACCACGATCAAGCACTTGAATTATAATTAGAAATTTTAGAACATAATTTGAAAGATCGAATAATTTCAAAATTAGGCATGATTATAATCAAATTGAGCATCTCGACAATATGAATCCAACCAACCTAAGATCACTTAATTTTGATGTCATTATGACGCTTAAATGCTAAATGAGTGACTTAAGATCTAATGAATCATTTTGAACTTTGTAATGGAGTGTTTTGAGACTCTGATTAGATCTAAAAAAATGTCTCTAAAAAATTTTAAATGAATTCACAGTCATTATGTGTGTGTGAAGGAGAAGAGGGAAGAACGAGCTGACAACTAAAACTCAACTAGAAAAGAAGGGCAAGAAAATAAGTAGTGACTGTTGTTGTAAGAGATGTGACAAAGTATCAAAATTTCTTAAAATGCTTATCCATAAGTAATAAAAATAATATCATAAAATTTAACATGTATCATGTTTCTTAGATAATTATGAAAAACATTAGGGAGACTGCTTTCATCTCAAACAAATAGTATATATGTGCGCTCAGATTTTTTTTCTTCTTAATCATCAAACTCTACTAATGTTATGGTTGCCAAATTCTAGGCTTTATGGGATCAACTCTTTCTTAGAGAGCGAAGCCTCTAAGTTTGATTCTCAAACACAATATTTGGGCATGAAAGAATGTATAATCAACATGTGTTGATTCTCATAGCACTAATAAATAAAAAATTGTCTTTTATTCATAAGAATTTGACCTCATCTGACAGTTGATGTTCATTAGACTAATTGTTTTCTCTGATAACTTTTTTGGGATATTTTAGTGAATTTAATAACAAAAAAAAGCACATTGCATATACAAAGTCTTAAAATCCAATATCTATTAGTTGAAGATTAAGCTTTCAACTAACAAACTAAGTTGGCTTGCATTGTCTTTGATAATTTAGGAACTCTCTTTATAGTACTCATAATAAAACTCATAAGATTATGCATCACATCTTTGTTGGAAAAATGAATTCGACAGCTTGCCCTACCCCAAAAAATCTAATATAAGTGGGAGAGAGAGAGAGAGAGAGAGAGAGTCGAGGAATATAAACTTTGAGAGTTCTATTGCCAACACAGAAATACCAAAATGTTCTCTTGTGTGAAAATTGTCCTTCAACTGTGTATTTGTAGGGATTTGTTACCTTGATAGGGCTTCACTTTTTGCTAGAGTTCTTATTTTTCAAAGTTTAAGTATCATGACCAAGTAGTTGGAAATCACCAATCTATGATCAATGTAGATCATGTTGCAAAGAGTCCAAGTTCTATGATAAAATTTTGAGTTTAAATGTTACAAAAAAAAAAATGATGAATTGATATTTAAATGTAATATATTGAGTTGATGTAAAACTATTGTCTAAAATAAACTGCCAAATATTTTATAATAAAGTATAATTTTTTTTTGGCAGCATAAGCACTAAAACTCAGCTTAGGGATTAACTAAGTGGAATTAACTTAAAAAACTTCCTTATTTCTTTTTTTTTAACTTTTTCACGTTTATTAGATAAGCCTTTTTCTCTTGTAATGAAATTGAATTTTATAATTAAGTATAAAAGCAATTTTGTTAAGCATAACNATGTATTTGTAGGGATTTGTTACCTTGATAGGGCTTCACTTTTTGCAAGAGTTCTTATTTTTTAAAGTTTAACTATCATGACCTACTTGTTGGAAATCACCAATCTATGATCAATGTAGATCATGTTGTAAAGAGTACTTGTTCTATGATAAAATTTTGAGTTTAAATGTTACCAAAAAAAATTTGATGAATTGATATTTTAATGTAATATATTGAGTTGATGTAAAACTATTGTCTAACATAAACTACCAAATATTTTATAATAAAGTATAATTTTTTTTGGTTGGATAAGCACTTAAACTCAGCTTAGGGATTAACTAAGTGGAATTAATTTTAAAAAGTTTTTTATTTCTTTTTTTTTTAACTTTTTCACGTTTATTTGATAAGCCTTTTTCTCTTGTAATGAAATTGAATTTTATAATTAAGTATAAAAGCAATTTTGTTAAGCATAACTTTTAAACTTTTTAATTTAACTCTAAATTGAGTTTATATATATATATATATATATATATATANAGTTTGATTTTGCCTAGTTGTTGGATTTTTTCTTAGCTAACTTCATTTTTTAGATGAGTTGAACCCTCCTTTGAAGAAATTCAAATTTCGGATGAGTTGAACCATTTTTTAGATAACTTCAAATTTTGAACCCTCTATTTGAAAACATAAATTTTAAAAACTAATTGAACTTCTATCAGATGACTTTAAAATTTGTACTTTCGTCTAATGATTTCACATCTTATAAGAGTTAAACTGTCCTTTTGACTACATATTTTGGTTGAGATAAACTCTCCTTAAGAAGATTGCAAATTTTAAATCCAACCTTTAACATCTTCAAACCTTGGGTGAGTTAAACTCTCCCTTCGATAGTGTTAATTTTTGGAAGAGTTNTCAATGATTTCGCATCTTATAAGAGTTAAATTATCCTTTTGACTACATATTTTGGTTGAGATAAACTCTCCTTAAGAAGATTGCAAATTTTAAACCCAACCTTTAACATCTTCAAACCATGGGTGAGTTAAACTCTCACTTCGATAGTGTTAATTTTTGGAAGAGTTAAATCTTTGAGGATTTAAATTTGAAGAAGTGTTGAACTATGTTTTTTTTTGCTTATGCTGATATCAAATTGTTTATATGTTGAATGTCACCTTTAATGACTTTAAAGTTTAGGCTCTCTCTTTGAGTATATTATATTTTAGATGAGCCAAGTTCTCTCTTCGAAATCATCAAATTTTGGACAAATTTTGAACTATCCCTCATGCAAATTTACATTTTGAACTCTCAATTTAATAACTTTAAATCGTAAATTAGTTAAACTTATGTTTCATTGACTACAACTGTTGAATGTTTAAACTCTCTCTTCGACGATTTTAATTTTTAATCGAGCTAAAATCTCCTTTCAATGACATTGATTTTTGGATTAGTTAAATTCTCTCTTAGACAGCTTCAATTTCTTAGCTCTCCAGTTGATAACCATAATTTTTTTAAGAACGTTGAATTTAATATAAGGGACGAGTTCCTTAAGTACTTGTTAAATTTCAAAGATAAGCTTCTCGTGTACTTCTTAAATCTCTTGAACCAGTTATCTAGTGGTGTCAAAAGCTTAAATTTTTATGTATTTTATTCTCTTTATGTTGTTAGTCTACTTCATATGGCGCTTTCCTTCTAATTATTAACATCGGCCCATACTCATTGCACATTTTAGATTATTAGATTCAAATCAATCTATGATAATGTCAAAACTCTACTTATATGGCTCCTAAAATTCTAATAGAATAAAACTCAGAGAAAAAGAGATAGTGAGAGTGAGTTTGTGTGTGAGAGAGAATTTAAAGATAAAAACTTTGAGAATTCTATTAACAACCTAAACTTTCTGAAAGAGAACTCTTGTATAAAATTACCTTTTGTACCCCACCTTTATAGGGCTTTGAGCACTCTAAGGATATCTACAAGTTCATAAGTAAAACATTCAGATTCTAATAAGACATATGGTTTGTTAGTGAGCAATTAGAATTTGTTGACTTTGCAGGTGAGGTAGCAGATACCNGGAATTCAGAGAACAAAATTCAAATGTGACTGGGCTTGATCAAAGCAAACAGCTTAATTTAACTTAGCAGTGACTGGGCTTGAAATTGGACCAAAAAAATTTGAGCTTAAATTAACTTAGCAGAACTGTGGGCTTGTTAGCCCATGTTACTACGTATTTTAGCTAAAGCCCAATACCATCATACCTCAAAATTTTGTCCAAGTATAAAATGATTAACAATTCCCATCTAATGAAAATATTGGATTAATTTTTGTAAATATATGATTAAATATTTTTTCTTACAATGACCTTTTTATTCGGGGCTTTTACATACATACCATCCAATTCTTAATATTACATAAAAAATATTAGCAATTTAACTTAAAAAAGAAAGCGAATACACCTTTATATACATAAGTAAAATGTTATGTATGTAAAAATTAAATTTTAGGTGTTAGATATGTAAATACATGTGAACCGAGTGGTATGTATGTAAATCTTCATTGAAACCTTGCAATTAATAGGTTTCTTTATTATCACCATAACAAATGTCTCTTGTGAAGTACGACTTTCATGGAAGAAAAAAATTAGATATAGAGAGAGAGAGAGAGAGAGAGAGAGAGAGAGAGCTTGGGGACTTCCATTCATTAATACAGTAATAGAAGTTTGACTTGTGACTTATATAAGATGGAAGAGTTTACGACAAACTTCTTCATTAGTTATTTAATTTACTTCTTACTCTACTCTTTATTTCTTGTATCAAGATGATATGTCCTCTTAATATGACATCAATTATAAATGTGTGCGCTATCCTCTTTTTGCAGCACGCATTTTCTGTCCGAACACCTGACGTAGCTCTACATGCAGCGCAGGTTATTCCAGAATTATTTTCATATTATTTCAGAGTTATTTTTCAATAATCCCGAAATAACCAAGAAATAATCAAAAAATAAAGACCGCAGGTTATTTCTAGGTTATTTATTTTTGCATTATTTCTTGGTTATTTCAGGATTAGTTATTTCTGGGTAAAACTAATGACGCAGGTTATTTCTAAGTTATTTTCAGCTACGTCAGGAGTCCGCACAGAAAATTTTTTGCCTTTCGCAACAAGTAAAAGCATTTTAATAATGTTTGCAATCTTTGATATGTTTATCTTTCTATTCTTGTTTGATTTTGGCTCAACATTTATTGCTATCTAACATATGCCATCATATTTTTGTGCAAGAAAAACATTTAATATGATGATGATATTAGATCTCAATAATAGATTTTTTATAATAAACTTAGTGACACCAAAAATATCATCCTAAAAAAAGAAAAGATGTCTTTGAAAAAAATGAAAAGATACATACGCTGTAGGAATTAAGCAATTTGGCGTTGGCCAACTAAAACACAAATCAAGGGCAAATTTTCTCGATTTACATCGAAATTTTTCCGTTGGTAAATCACGGGTCAGTAATGTTAATTGTGTCAATTTTGCGTCGAAATATTCCGACGTAAATAAAATGCATCAGTTTTTGCGTTGTAGTAGCGTCAGATTTTTTTAATGTACACGTTCATCGAACTTTGATTTTGAAAGCATCGGGCGATAGAGATTTTCATCGGATTACCGTTGATTTATGCGGTGGGTAATATTGATCAACGAAGTAATATTATTGTTGATTTAGCATCGAATGTTTGGATGCACAATGGATGGTAATCTAATGCAAACTTGTGACATAGAAATAAAAATTCAGATAATCAATTACATTTCCATAACCTATGTACAACATATAATCCACATCACATACAACATTTTATACAGTTATAACACAGATCAAAGCTGTAAAATATCATTAATGAAAAAGAAAATGCTTTCATAAATCGTCCCAAATAAGAATAGCAAAGTTAATAAAAAGGTTCACAATAATATTCAAAATAATTCTTACAACTAAAAGAAAACATAAAGATAAACTACTCTTCATCATCATCATCATCCTCCTCCTCCTCCTCCTCCTCCTCCTCCTCTTCTACATAAGTCATTGGTCGCTTGCCCTGACAATCTACTAAAGTCTTCGTCATTTCAGCTATAAAGTCCTTGACCCTATGTTGGCTTTCTAGCATCGGTTCATGCAACCGACGACTCTCTTCGTTCATTGCAGTGACCTGTCTGGCAAAAGCCTGTTAGTCTGGCTGTGAGGAACTCGAGGAACTCAGTACGAGACCACAGGAGAGATCGGCCTCGAATACCATGCCCTTCCCCTCAAGGCCATAAACTCTTCTCTTCATCTTCCCCGTCGCCTGTGTCCAAAGCTCCTACTCTGACCGCGTAGTGTTAAACTGACTATCAATGCTGGTTGTGGAAGATTGTGCATGAGTGGCCAAGTGCCTCTACCGGAGCCGCTCGAACTCCTCCTGCATAATTAAAACTAGTGTTTGATTGACANACAGTGTTAAACTGACTATCAATGCTGATTGTGGAAGATTGTGCCTGAGTGGCCAAGTGCCTCTACCGGAGCCGCTCGAACTCCTCCTGCATAATTAAAACTAGTGTTTGATTGACACTTTCAACAGTTTGAGTCAATATAAACATTTAATTAAAGATTTTTAACTTACAACAACCCATTGAGAATGCTCTGAGACCTATTGGATTGTTCCCAAGCCCAGATGAGTTCAGACATGCTATTCCGCAATGGATGGAGTACAACTCAACTCCTTGGCTTATGTAGTGTACAAAATTGGTTAGCACTACAAAATTACTTTAATTATTTAATTATTTTTTAAAAAAATTGAAAAAGAAACTTATCAGCCTTCTTTGGTGCTCCATTTGGGGGACCGATCAATCAATATGGAGTGCAGCTCCCCTTGCCCCTCCATCGTCTTGTTCACATGATTTGTCTGCTTTTTCCTCTCATAACTAAAAAAGGCCTAGGTTATGGTCAACAGAGCCAGAGCCCCTCACTGATCCGAGCAGGCCTCTCACCCCATCAACGCACTCTCATGAACATGTCGTTAAGGCTATGCCTGCCCTAAAGCTCGAAGATTTGGCAAATCTGATGGTGGTGCTCTGGAAGAGCCAGGTGAAGGACCTTTGCAACATAAAAAATAATCCATGTGTTAGTATAAAAAGTTAAATCAAATTTACAAATTTCATTCAAATTACATGATCGTACCTCGAACTCCCTGAATAACAAATCTCGAGTGGCTACAGAGATTTGCTTCCATGAGAGATAGGGCTCATCATACCTACTCTTGATAATTTTTGTGATGCAAGTGACTGGCAGCATGTGGGGAATGAATCTGCTTAAGAAACAAATTATGTATATACAAAAACATATACCATGAAGAATAAACATAATACAGTGTTAAAAATAACTTATGAGTCCCTCTCAAGCAGTAAATGTACTCTCAGGGAGGGGGTAGGAGTTGACAAACTAGGCTTAAGAAGTGTACCAGTAGAAGGTGGGGGAGTAGGTGCTGAAGCAGAAAGCGTCATAGGAGACGGACAACAACCTGTGCAGAAGCATGTGCTGCAAGAGGGGTGACAACAGTGGGTGTGGGAGAAGGTGCCACTAAAAATGTAGTTGTTGTAGGTGGAGGAGGAGGTGTCAAAAAAGGTGTAGTAGCAGCAGCAGGTGGGGGAGGAGGTGCCATAAGAGGTGTATCAGCAGCAGGTGGGGGAGCTGTAGTAGAAGTAGTGGCAAGAGTAGATGATCTCCTCTTCCTGCTACGGTGGTCTTCACGATCTCTGAGGTGGCTGACCACTGGCACCGTCTGTGACCATCTGCAAACAAAGGAATGACATTAATAAGATTAGTACTAGCAAGAAAAATAATCATAAGCTTAAAGAAACGAAGTAGTAAATGTAAGACAGGAGTAGCAAATACATCTAAAAATAGAAAAAAACCGATAGCAAATAACAATGTCTTAATACAACAAAAGTAAAAGTCAAAAAGTAGCAGTACTAATAACTAAACTAAAATTACATACCTATGTTATTAAGTTTCATCAAATGAACTCGACGTTAAAGATGAGTCTAAAATTTCTTCTTCACTCTTACATCATCCTCTTTAATATCATGAGCATCCTCTTCAAAAATCCATGTAATATCCTCTAGCACAATCATTTCATCGTTTGCACCACTTTGAATATTAAAATCTGTCATACCTTCATCTTAGTGAAAAGGTTCTATAGTATTATGCATCACACTAGTTTTCCTTGGTTTATTCTTCATAAAGACAATCCAACAATTATGCGTTTGAAAAGGAAGATTAAGCTATTGTGCCCACAAAAGTCAAAAGAAATTCCTTACATATCCATGAGCCTCTCAAGCCCAGGCCTAGTCATGGGATGACCCGCCTCTCGGCTATGGTGCCTTATCCATTTTCCCCTAGGGGCAGCTGTTGGAAGCCTTTTCCCCGAACGGGGCCGACGGGTCAACCACAACCCTGACCTCGCTAGAGCCAAAAATCACGGGTTTCTGGAGCCTCTTTGGTGGCCTCTTTCAAGCCCCTTAGAAGAAGCAACCCGGTCGACTGAATTGGGACGAGTGTCTCTTCCTCTTCTTTCTAGACCACTCTTTTCTTTTTTAGGACAGATGTCGGAGCAGGTACATACCCCGCCAATACTAGTAGGTTTAGGTTGATAATCTTGTTACTCATGCCACCCGACATGATGCCTACTTAATAATCCGAAAAGAATTGACAAAAGATGAACAAACTAATTTTTAGCCATATTTATAAGACATGTTTGGCACGAAAATAAAGGGCGAACTAACTATTACATTTTCTTGATTTCTGTGACATGATGAAGATGACAATTTCTCCGTCCTCTTAGTTGTCGCCACTAATGAGCAAGAAAATTTGGTGAACTAATATGTATACACTAAAACTACTAGCACAAATTTTAAAGAGAACGAAAAGCCAAAAACAAAAAGCTTCCCCCAAGGATAAACAGTTGACTTACAGGTCACCGCCAAGCAGATGAAGCTGCATTTCAAAACTCAGGACATGCCAAAGCTCTGGAGATGGTCCCTCATTCGATGTTGACATGATCTGCTAAGAGCGAGACGTAATTCATCTTAGCAACAAGTCTCATTGGATACCTCACACGTGTAGCGACAAGATCCGCCAAATACCTTGCAAATAGGGGTATTCTACTGAGTTGACGAATCGACTAGGCAGGCGAGATGTAGGCTCCATAAGACTTGAGCCAAAACAACAAGTGAACAACGGTTCACCGGATAAAAAAAAATATGACTCATCAGTTAATCAACCGACTGACAGAAGCGCAGGAAAAAACCCCTTGATTGAGATTGGACGACTGACCTGCTCTTGCCGCGACGGACAATATCACAGTGCGAGTGAATGTCTCGGTCGACCAAACACAAGGCATGGTGGCCAACCAGTTGATCTCTTCACTCAACCACATTCTAGTGAATCGACCAACCAATTGTTCTCATAAAAAAATTCAAATTGTAGTACAATTCTTATATTCAAGAGGCTCAAGCGGGCAAAAAAGGCAATCATACACAATCAGCAGTTCGAGGAATTTCTCCCCTAAATTTGAAACAACCAATCTAATGAAGGCAGTTTATATTCTAGCCGTTGCATTATTGATCTTCAAGTCGTGCATGATCTCATCCTTCTTTTTCTCCGGTTGTAGCGACTTCTCCTGTGTAATCTCCATCTTCGTTCTGGTAGGCTGCAAACTTTGAGCGGCTGCTCGTACCGAAGCGGTCTGAATCTGGTCCAGTATCTTCTCGGATGATTTGCACTAGACCGTGCTCCAACCACTCTCATTTGAATACAAATCTAAGGGGGAGATTGATTATGCCGAAATCATATTTACAGAACCTATTTTAGGTTCTTTTAAATATTCATTTGGAATCGTTATATTTCCCTTTTTGAGATTTTTCTAGAACCAATCGTTATATTTCCCTTTTTGAGATTCTTCTAGAACCAATCCTTAAAACAGCTTCTTAACTCTCGAGATGTATTCATAGAAGATAATCTAGAATCCACCACTCTTTTTTCTCTGAATTATTTTTGTTATTGAGTTTGACTCTTGTGTCTCTCTCAAAGGTGTTCAACAAAAACTCTTTTAGGTCAACCACCAAGAGACTAATTGAAGCTTAGCTTTTCTCTTCCACCTTCTCACTCTCTAGACTTGATGCATATTTCAAACAATGTTTTTTTCTCGCAAACCACATGCAGTCTAAACTACTACACAGAAATTCAATCAAATAACTGCATCATAATAATTCCCAGCTTTATAGGTGAAATTCAAAAAAAAAAAAAAAAAAAAAAANGTTAATGGTTCTATCCTTGATGCTAACCACATCTTAATCTTTTAGTTAGTGGGTCAAATCAATCAAACCTCAAAACCACTCTTATTCTTTGGTTAATTAATTGTGGTATTTGCATAACTACCACATAATTGTTATATATTTACGTATCTAATTTCTATACTTTTAAATTTACATGTATAAAATACTCTAATTTTTAACATGACATAAAAAAACATCACTGTTATATATTTTTTATTTTGTTTTATATTTTTTTTACTAAAAATAAGATATACTTATTATTAAAATGAATAAATAATATTATAAAACATGTTAGTTTATATTATAAAATAAATAAATAAATAATGAACTAAATAAACAAAATTTTAAAAAGAATAAATAATAAAAAATATAAGTGGCCCCAAACAAGTATTTAAGTTGTTTCATGTTTAGATCTACTTAGTAAATTAATAGATTGTTTGAGCATTTGAAAAAAGGAAAATCAGGTGAGAAAGATGAAGTAGCTTTAGGTTTTCTCTTTTAACTCGTACAAAAGATCTGTAATTTTTTGAACAAGAAACATTTGAACTACATTTAAAATTCATATAGAACTGATTTCAACAAACTTATAATCAAACTGATCGATTCGACAAGATGAATTTAGTGATACTAAATTCATTCTAATCTGTGTCAAATCAAGCTCATATCAATACGATAATTCACTTTGGGAAGTTTTCAATATCTACTTAGAATAATAATGAATTACAAATATAACAAGTTTATTGTCAAATCGAACTCTTACAAGCATGCAACTAAGGCATCAGCTATTACACTATCTGCGACAAGCTTGCAGCACTAGAATTTTGATTTTGGACATGTTCTATATATATACATATGATCATTCGTGTAGAGGTTACTGATACAAATTTAGTTGGCTAAAGCTGTTATGAAGATAATCACGCCCTTTAGATCTATAAATATCAAACATAATGCATTGGTACCAGTGCTGTATCAACTAAATAATTGAATGATATTTGGACGTATGAATGATGAATAAGATCATTTTAATATGATTTGCTCGTTCTGAATCAAGATAAATGTAATATTATTTGTTTGAGTAATTTACATACTGATGCGTGCTAGAAAATTCGCGGCAGTAGAGTAATGGATTATCGTCTTAGCGTTGCACGAAAATTCAGCACACACTCAGATGAAAGTAAATCAAGATGTAATAACACCAGAAGTTTTTACGTGGAAAACCCGTAAAAAGGGAAAAACCACGGGGCCTGGCCCAGTTGTAAAAATCCACTATAAGATGATGATTACAGATGCCCCTTGTCCCACAGGCGGGAAAGGGTTACTAG
>JXCR01134951.1:160955-173836 GCA_002079205.1 Phalaenopsis hybrid cultivar
CCTATAAATGGAGTGCATTTGGATAGCCAAATTATGTTTTTTAATAAAAACCCGAATCATGTTTAGCAGACAAATACCATTCCAAGTAGGAGGGATGACATTATTATACATCTTAACTAGAGCGCTGGAGTCCGTCTCAATAAATAAATAATGAAAATGGAAAATAACCGCAACTTGTAAAGCGCACCAAAGAGAGAATCCTTCAGCTTCTAAGGGGGTAGAGGCACAAACTGGAAAAGCAAAATAACAAAGGCAGCATCCTGAGGAGTTACAAAAAATACCTCCCGTCCCTGCAGCATTTAAATTCCAGCTCCCATCCACATTAAGCTTAACCCACCCATAGGAGGGGGGTTGCCACCTAGTCAATGTGGCATTCCTACCCCTTGGAGGTGAATTAGAGCATAACGAAATGTGACGAGAAGCTTTAAGATAATAAGTTATAATATAAGAAGTGATAATAGATCGAGTAGGAGGAAAAGCCTCATACTTATGTGCATTCCTTGCAGACCAAAGGAACCACAAAATAACAAGTGGGAAAGTTTCAATTTTATCATCATAAATAGGCGCATCCTTCTAAGAAATAAGATATTTGTCCAATTCCAAATGATCATTTAAACTTGGAGTCCAAGATATCCCAAAATACAATCCAACCAAACTTCAAACGACACGAGCAAAGGGGCATGCAAAGAAAATATGTGAGGCAGATTCCTCCTCACATTTGCAAAGATAACATCGCGAAGCCATATGCAAACCTTTTAGTTTCATACTATCATCAAATGGCAATAGCAGTAAAAAATAACTACACAAGAAAAAAGAGATAGATGGGGATAAGAAAGCTTTCCAGATAGCAGAGTCCAACGACATGGAGTAAAAACATGCAGACTTTGATATAGTAATTTTGAAATGGAAGCATGAGAGGAAAATTCCCAAAATGGATTGTCCTTTTTAGTTGGGGAAAGTGGTATTTTTGTGACAGAAAAAGCTTCATCACCAATCAAAGCCCTCAGCTTTTGGACATCCCAAGATCCGTCGCGCCAACAATCAGAAACAATCATAGTTCTATCTTGGGGGGAATGTGGAATATTAGAGAAATCTATTGTACCCCAATGATCATACCAAAAAGGTAGATTTCCAATGCCAACACCCCAATAGATAAATTTCTGAGCCACAGGACGAACCTTAAGCAAAGCTTTCCAAAACTTAGTATCACCGGTCTTCTACTCAACAAAAGAAGGGTGAGAGTGGGTGCAATTTTTTTGGTGTAGAAAATGAGCCCAAAGTGAAGTGCCCAATCGAAATTTAAATCAAAGTTTACACATGTTAATTTCAGCAATATGATTTAGGTTCTTAAAACCTAAGCCCCAAAAAAAGAAAGGTTTGCAGACCTTATCCCAGTAAAACAAAATTTTATGTTGACTACATCCAAACCACAAAAATTTATTAAAAAGCCTCTCCAGAGTAACTTGGGTAATTTTTTTCAAATGCAATACATGTAGGGCATATAAAGGAATGGTGTGGAGGACACTTTTAAGCAAAGTAAGATGACCACCATTAGAGAGGAAAATGTTCCTCCATTCATTAATCTTTGCTTTAATTTTGTCTACCACATCATCTTTTTGAGTTTTCCTCTTTCTACCCCGTAAGATGTTAACGCCAGATATTTCAGAGGAAGGGAGGTGACCTGATAAGCAGTGAGGGAAGCAACCCAAGTGGTAAATGTATTGCTAACCTGCTTACCAAAAATTAGCTGACACTTTGTCGTGTTGAAAGTTAAATTCAAAGTGTTCTGAAAAACATTAAGAGCCCGCAACAATTTTTTAAAAGCATTTTTACTAGCATTGGAGAAAATAATAGCATCATCGACATAAGCCAGGTGACTAAACATAAGCTTAGATTTATGAGAAAACTGAATGTAAGGATGAGACAACTGCATTTGATTCAGGAGACGTGAAAGGTAAGCAAAAGCAAGGATAAAAATCGTAGGAGAAAGAGGGTCTCCTTTTTTAAAGCCCTTGAAGGAGGAGAAAAATCCTTAAGATTTCACATTCATAAGGACACTGTAGTAGTTCTGTTCAAGCCACCTCTGAATGATATAACAAAAGTGTGTAGAGAAACCCCGGGCACGAAGAGTGCATAAAATAAAATCCCAGTTAATAGTATCAAAAGCTTTTTTATGTCAAGTTTAAGCGCCACATTTCCACCTTTGCATCTCTTATCTAAATCTTCAATAATTTCTTGAGCAAGAAGAATATTATATGATATTTCCCTACCTTGAATGAAAGATGATTGTTGAGGAGAGATGATGGTAGACAAATGGGGTTGCAAACGAGCCACAATGATCTTACTAATTACTTTGGAGAGGACGGATGTAAGAGAGATAGGGCGGAAATTATCCCAACTAATTTTATCATTACATTTAGGGATAAGCACAATAAGAGAGGAAGTGAAATATTAACCTGGGTTGACACCAAGGAAATAGCTTTGAATAACACTCATAACCTCCTTTTTAATTATATCCCAACAAGTAATATAAAAGTTAGATGTAAAACCATCAGGCCCCGAGACCTTGTCCGGATTGATCCCCTTAAAGGAAGTAAGGATTTCCTCTTCGGTAGGAACGTCAGTAAGAGAAAGAGAAGAGACGTATTCCCTTTCCTCAGAGAAAAGTTCATAATTGACAGGCAGAACTGAAGAAAGACTTTGAAATAAGGTAGTAAAATGTTGTACCACGGAGTTACTAATCTCATCAGGATCGGTAAGAATAACACCATCAAAAGATTTAATTTTGAGAATAGTATTCATGTTATCCCGATGCTTAATAGTTGCGTGGAAAAAAGTGGTGTTCCTGTCACCACAAGCAAAATAAACGTCATTTGCTTTTTGTTTAAGAAAACCTTCCTCCAAATCAATTGCTTCAAGGAGTGACGCATGGGCCTGGGCAATATCACTAGCCCATTGAGGAGTGCAACAAACTTCATATTCAAATAAATCTACCATATGCTGTGCTTTAGTAACTTTGGAATGAACATTACCAAAAACCTGGTAATTCCACTGATGTAAATGACTTGCCACCTTTTTGTGAAGTTGCCACAAAATATACCATGGATTTCCATTATTTTCAAAGTGCCAAACCTGCTTGATGAGATTAAAAAAAGTGTCATGAGTAGTCCAAACATTGAGGAATTTGAACTTATAATGAGGTGAATGATTAAAGAAGTCAAGTGTAAGTAAAATAGGACAATGATCAAACGCAACAAAATTCAAATGTTGGACTTTAGAAATTGGGAAATAAGTAAGAAAGTGCTGATTTGCAAAAAAGAAAAAACGATCAAGTCCTTGTGATAGAAAACCACGACGCCAAGTGTATGGAGAACCAGAGTAACCCAAATCATGTAAACCAGCCTCATCCATTTTATCACAAAAGTGATTGATGAGAGAAGAGTTACAACTCCTGCCACCCCTCCTCTCCGAAGGTTTCATGATCATTTTAAAGTCACCTCCCACCAACCAAACTTCCTTAATTGCCTCCCCCATGTGCACAAGCTTATCCAAAAGTAAAACTTTATCCTGCAAAAGTAAGCTAGAATAAACAAAAGTGATCCATCCCTGAAAATTGTCCATGGTAAAAGTAATAAGGACAAACTGTTCCTCATCCTCAATAATAGTCAAATCGACCTGACGTTTCCAGAATATCCAGATTTTACTGTTTTTGTTGTAGTAGTGATTGAAATTTGAAAATCTCCTAAAGACTTTTTTTTCATCATTTTTTTCCTATTAGATCCTAAGAAAGTATTATGCATCATTTGAACATAATAAAATATCTTTGTAAATAGAATTTTCTTATTAGTTATTACTTATAAGAATTAAAACATTTTACCATGCCATCCTTATTTTAAGATATTAATCTTACATTCTAAACTTATTTATTACTATTAGAAAAATCTTATTAATTTAAGTATTAATTTTAATGAAATCTAAATAAATATGCACAATATTGTAGCATATATTTCGTTGAAAGGCTTTGTCTAGAGTATAATTTAACAATTAATGGTGATGACAAGCTTATATGCCCCTTAGCAATTTTATCAAAAACTTTATAAAAACAAAGTTTTCTTCAATCCATGCAGGAATCATCATGTTACTTGCTCGCACGAGCATCATATTTTGTTAGAATTTTTTTGTTTTTCTACTTCAACATATTGATGTTCTTCACTATCACAGTTCGGTGGATTCACTGTCATTGAAATAGTTGCAGAGCAATAATTCGTTTTCGCCAAAACGATTTGATGAACGAAATGTTCACAACCATGCCGGCCTTTATATTCATAATCATAAATATCTCTTCCGATTGCTGACTGTTGGTAATAAAATGGTCACAGCTTTGTAATTTTCAAATTATTTGGCATGCGATGATATTACTTGCATCTGTAATAATTGTAACTTGATTTGTTTAGATGGTGTTGAGGTCATCAACTAATCTCAACTAGTCTCATTTTTGAGAAAAATTATTGCATCAAGAATTTACATCAGACGTCCAATAACAGAATATCACGTGACAACCTCATTCTTGATGGAGCATTCAACCACACTTAGGTGACATATAGAATATCATTTAATGTCGCATCTATTTGGTGTTTATTAATTTATAACAATGTGGGCAAGCAAATGCATAATAAAAGATAGAAAATCATTGATTGTTCATATAAGAATGAGGTTGTAGTTTAAAGATTGTTCAAATGGATGAATCATAGCTTTCAATACCTTTCTCTCATAACTNTTGATAAGTTCAGGATCATTTTTTCAATTTCATTATGACTTTGGTAAGTTTATCATGATTATAACAAGCAGTTTGAGAGGTTCCCATTTTCGTTCAACTTGATCGACTTGGTACTTTGAATTTTGAGTTGGATTACCATAAAAATGGTCAATAAAATACTTAGATTGAACAATATTTAAGTTGGATCACCATTTTCATTTAACTGTGGTTGTAGAGCACGATGAGAAATGCTGATGGGACCTCTTTGTAAGGGTTGCTGCAATTCGCTCAGATCCTTTACTTATGGTAATGCCAATTTTGGATTAACGGATTAAATCACACACACACACACACACACACACACACACACACACACACACACACACACATATATATATATATATATNCCCAGATGCTCCGTCTACATATAGTGTCCACTTCGGTGGTTGTGGAAGAGAAGAGGGTGGTTCATCAGCGGTAGGCACTGTACATTCTACCACAAAGTCGGCCAACACCTGTGATTTGATGTTTGGTCGCGGTAAATAGTGGATGTCAAATTCTCCCAATTCTACTGACCATTTAACTAATCTTCCTGATGCTTCTGGTTTTTGTAGGATTGCCTTCAAAGGGAGTTGCGTGTAAACGCCTATAGTGTGAGCCTGAAAGTAAGGACGGAGTCTCCTTGCTGAGAATACCAAGGCTAGTGCAGTCTTATCCGCCATTGGATAGCGACTTTCTGTATCAGAGAGAACTTTACTGACGTAATATACTGGTTTCTCGATTGTGTTTTCTATTCTGACTAAGACAGAGCTTATTGCATGAAGTGAAATAGCCAAATAGATAAATAATATTTCCCCTTGGATGGGTTTTGAGAGAAGGGGCGGTGAAGCCAAATATGTCTTAAGTTGTTCGAAAGCGATCTGACAGTCATCTGTCCATTGAAAACCAGTGTTCCGTGCTCCTCTTAGTATTTTGAAGAACGGCTGATACTTATCTCCAGAACGAGCTAAGAACCGGGATAGGGCGGCTATACGACCATTCAATCGTTGCACCTCCTTGATGTTCCTTGGAGGCACCATCTCTTTTAATGCCTTGATTTTTTCTGGGTTTGCTTCAATCCCACGATGGGTAACCATAAATCCCAGAAACTTCCCTGATGTGACCCCGAAAGCACATTTAGTCGGGTTAAGTCGTAAGTCATACTGACGAAGGAGTTGAAAACACTCCTCCAGATGAGAAATGTGTTGGGATGCTTCCAAACTTTTCACTAACATGTCATCAACATAAACCTCCATTGTACGCCCGAGAAGGTTTTTGAAAACCTTATTCATGAGTCGTTGATAAGTTGCACCAGCATTTTTTAACCCGAATGGCATCACCTGATAACAGTATAAGCCCTTATCTGTTTGAAAAGAGGTGGCCTCCTCGTCCATTGGGTTCATCTTTATTTGATTGTATCCTGAGTATGCATCCATAAAGCTTAACATCTGATGTCCAGACGTGGCATCAACAAGTTGATCTATGCGCGGGAGAGGAAAACTATCCTTCGGACAAGCTTTGTTGAGGTCTGTATAATCGACACACATTCTCCATGAACCATTAGCTTTTTTCACCATGACGACATTGGCCAGCCATGCAGGATGGTGTACTTCCCGTATGAACTTTGCTTCGAGAAGCTTGTTGACTTCTTGTTCAATAGCCTGTAAGCGGTCTGAGGCAAAATTGCGCTTCTTCTGGATAATCGGTTTAAAGGTCGGGTCTACCTTTAAAGAGTGCATGATTATTTCTGGATCAACTCCAGACATGTCGGCTGGAGTCCATGCAAAAATGTCTTGGTTTCTTCGGAGAAGATCTACATACTCTGACTTTTTCTCATCGGAGAGTAGGGAACCAAGCTGCACTATTCTCGAGGGATGTTCGTCAGAGAGTGGGATTTGAACCAAGTCTTCCACGGGAGAAGCCCGTTGAGACACATCTTCATCTCGAAGATCAAAGTTTTCAATGCTAAGTGTCATTGACGGGCGTGGTTGAGCTTGTCTGAGGTAGCATGATTGTGCTATCTGTTGATCACCTCGCACGACGCCAATCCCTGCTGGGGTTGGAAACTTAATCTTCAAGTGTGTTACAGAAGTCACGACACCAAAAATTGATTGCAGTGGTCTCCCGAAGATAGCATTATACGCCGATTCTGATTTGACAACAATGAATTGGATTGAGTGGGTTATCTGTCGAGGAAAATCTCCCAAGACAACTGGAAGATTTATTGTTCCCTCGACCCTCACTGGTCGATTATCAAAACCATATAAGGGTCCTGATGCAGGTTGAAGTATTTCCCTTGTCAATCCCAAACTGAGGAAAGTTGAATAGAACAAGACATCAACAGAGCTCCCATTGTCGATCAAGATCCTCTTTACGTTATAGCAGGGCTCGCCAATTCCTGCGCTAATGACTAAAGGATCTTGGTGGGGGACTCGAACTCCTTCCAAATCGGAATCATCAAAAGTTATAGGCTCAAGACGCAATTTCTTCTGCATTGGTTCGCCAGGTACAGTGACAAGGACTTGATCAATCATTGATGAGCCTCCAGCAATTGTTTGAATTTCTCCTACGACTGGTTGACCCCCATGTTGCTGCCTTGGTGTATGTTGCCCCCCAGTAGGAGCATTATCGATACCAGCTGGTTTATTTTGTACAAATCGACCGAGATATCCCTGTTTAATTAACCTTTCAATTTCTTCCTTGAGCTGCTTACATGCTTCAGTGGAGTGGCCACGACTTCGATGAAAATGACAGTACTGTTCCTGATTCCCTGAGTTAGGTTTTAGGGCATGAGGCCACTTAACAGCTTGCTCATCTTTGATAGCCATTAAGATGTTAGCACGTGATGTGTTGAGAGGTGTATACTCTTTCTTGGGTCGATATTCAGTTCGTTGGCCTGCAGGTTGAGAGATGATGTCGCGATTCCTCTGTTGTTCAGACTTTCTCCGTTGCGAAGTTTGATTATTATCTCCAGTGTTACCTTTGCGCTTTCCCCCAAATTTCTCAAATTGTTCCTTATGTGCATTGATAGCCTCATCTGCAGTGATTTGGGCCTCAACACGGTGGACAAGGTCGGCATAAGAACGAACTGTCTCCCGCATTAGTGATGAGTAGAAGGGTCCTGGGCGAAGCCCCCCAAGGAAAACCCCCCTAAGTAACTCTGGATCTACTCCTGGAATTTGCCGTGCTTCATTAGAAAACCTGCGGAAGTAGTCTTTGAGAGACTCTCCTTCATTTTGACGAATTCCTGAAAGATGGGATGAATCCTTGATGATCCTTCGATTTGCGATGAACTGCTCCGCAAAAAGTTTAGCAAGCTCGTTAAATGTGTTTATAGTGCCCCCCGGTAGAGAGTAGAACCAAGTTCGAGCTTGTCCTTTAAGAGTAGCCGGAAATACTTGACACAAAAGCGCATCAGAAGCACGTTGAATGTGCATGATAGTTCGATAATGATCAATATGCTCGTAAGGGTCAGTTGTCCCTTCATATGTATCGATGCTCGGAAGCTTAAAGCCTGTTGGGATGGGGTGTTGGAGGACCGCATTCGCTAAGGGAGAAGATTCATGGATGTTACGGTGAGCGTAGAAGCGATCCTTTTTCTCTAAGGGGAACTCTTCCCGGACGAGGCGTCGTAGTTCATTGCGAATGACATTATCTGGAATGGCGGGAAGATGTGGCGATGTCGGGTGAGCTGCACGAGATGGATGAGTGGAGCTTGCTGTATCTAGGAGTTCAACATCACGACCTGATAAGAGATGTGTTCCTTCTTGAGGAGGCGGGCCGGTACGAGTTCCTCCGAGTGGCATGTTTCTCGTACGTCGTGGAGTTAATGGTAAATGAATTTCATCCAATCGTGTAGGCAGCGGCTGTTGAGCCCCGCGTAGGAGCTGTAGAATCTCTAGTTGAGACTCTTCCATTCTACGCATTCGATCTTCTATTGAAGGACCCGAAACACCTTCATTGGCAGGATAACGTCTTCCAGGGCGGGAAGACGAAGAAGTATGCCGCCCTTGGCTTCGTGATTGCTCCTTGGAACGATGGGTGTTGGAGCGAGATGCTCCATTATCACGAACATTGTGTCTGGTTGCCATGTAGTTGACCGTGTAAATACTTTAGTTGTGGGATTGAAACTTTCCCACAGACGGCGCCAAACTGATGCGTGCTAGAAAATTCGCGGCGGTAGAGTAATGGATTATCGTCTTAGCGTTGCACGAGAATTCAGCACACACTCAGATAAAAATGAATCGAGCTGTGATCACACCAGAAATTTTTACGTGGAAAACCCGTAAAAAGGGAAAAACCACGGGGCCTAGCCCAGTTGTAAAAATCCACTATAAGTTGATGATTACAAATGCCCCTTTGTCCCACAGGTGGGAAAGGGTTACTAGCTTTCCACGTTACAACGTCGACTGATGACGTCTAATAAGCAGTGGTTGACGGAGGTCAGCGGTAGCTAACAAAAGTTGATGACGGTCGGTGGTAGTTGACAGAGGTCAGCGGTGATCGGCGGCGTTCAACGGTGGTCGGCGTTGGTCGACAGAGGTCGGCGGTCGGGGTCGACGGTCAGTGGTGGTCGACGGCGATCGACGATGACGATGATGATCTTGGACTTGAGCTCCTTCTCAAAACCTCAAGTTCTCTCTTATGCCTCCTCCCCTCATGTGAGGGGTGAGGCTCTATTTATAGTGTTTTGAGTGCAATTAATGCAGGAATATGAACCATTTTGATCGGACGGCCCAGAGAGCTTCCCTTGATCATATAGCGTTTGATGGACATTTGAGTGCCTTAACGGTGTCGGAATTGAGCAATCTTGGGCTCGTTTGATTCGTCTTTTCGAGATGCTCGATTCAACTATAAACTCGCTAGAATCGGCATCCGTTTGACCTTTCAAATGCCTCCAGAAATCATGCAGTAGCGATTTAATCACTTGATCTGAGCCTGATTTGACTCGGATTGGACTAACTTTTATATCATTAAGTCTGTTTCATCGATCCGATCAGTTTGACTATAAGTTTGTTGAAATCGGAACTCCGGATGACTCTTGATCAAAGTTTGAATGTTTCTTGTTCAAAAAACTGCATCGAGATTCGTGCCGGATGATGAAAATTTATTGGTGGTGTATCAATAATGTTTATATAAATCATATATGTGTCTTTTATTTCTTATATATATATTTTTATAGAATTTTTCTTTAAAGAGAAATAAGTTCACTAAGTTTTTTTTAGTTTGATTTTGCCTAGTTGTTGGATTTTTTCTTAGCTGACTTCATTTTTTAGATGAGTTGAACTCTCCTTTGAATAAATTCAAATTTTAGATGAGTTGAACCATTTCTTAGATAGCTTCAAATTTTGAACCCTCTATTTGAAAACATAAATTTTAAAAATTAATTGAACTTCTATCAGATGACTTTAAAACTTGTACTTCAGTTCAATGATTTCGCATCTTATAAGAGTTAAATTGTCCTTTTGACTACATATTTTGGATGAGATAAACTCTCCTTAAGAAGATTGCAAATTTTAACCCCAACCTTTAACATCTTCAAACCTTGGGTGAGTTAAACTCTCCCTTCGATAGTGTTAATTTTTGGAAGAGTTAAATCTTTGAGGATTTAAATTTGAAGAAGTGTTGAACTATGTTTTTTTTTGCTTATGCTGATATCAAATTGTTTATATGTTGAATGTCACCTTTAATGACTTTAAAGTATTTGCTCCCTCTTTGAGTATATTATATTTTAGATGAGCCAAGTTCTCTCTTTGAAAGCATCAAATTTCGGACAAAATTTGAACTCTCCCTCATGCAAATTTACATTTTGAACTCTCAATTCAATAACTTTAAATCGTAAATTAGTTAAATTTATGTTTCATTTATTACAACTGTTGAAGGTTTAAACTCTCTCTTCGACAATTTTAATTTTTAACGAGCTAAACTCTCCTTTCAATGACATTGATTTTTGGATTAGTTAAATTCTCTCTTAGACAGCTTCAATTTCTTAGCTCTCCATTTGATAACCATAAATTTTTTAAGAACGTTGAATTTAATATAAGGGACGAGTTCCTTAAGTACTTGTTAAATTTCAGAGATAAGCTTCTCGAGTACTTCTTAAATCTCTTGAACCAGTTATCTAGTGGTGTGAAAGGCTTAAATTTTTATGTATGTTATTCTCTTTATGTTGTTAGTCTACTTCATATGGTTCTTTCCTTCCAATTATTAACATCGGCCCATACTCATTGCACATTTCAAATTATTAGATTCAAATCAATCTATGATAATGTCAAAACTCTACTTATATGGCTCCTAAAATTCTAATAGAATAAAACTCAGAGAAAAAGAGATAGTGAGAGTGAGTCGGTGTGTGAGAGAGAATTTAAAGATAAAAACTTTGAGAATTCTATTAAACAGCCTAAACTTTCCGAAAGAGAACTCTTGTATAAAATTACCTTTTGTACCCACCTTTATAGGGCTTTGAGCACTCTAAGGATATCTACAAGTTCATAAGTAAAACATTCAGATTCTATTAAGACATATGGTTTGTTAGTGAGCAAATATAATTTTTTGACTTTACAGGTGAGGTAGCAGATACCTAGATATGATTTTTGACTATTTAATGAAGACTCTAACCTTGACAAGTAGCTCTTGAAAGTCTGGCTAGCAGTCGTTAGGATAGGAGTGAATTATCTACATAACTCTAATGAGTTTAGTACGATTATGCCAAGTTTATCACGGTTGATGAGTTCTATATAAATCAATGGATTTCATTATTACTAATGAGTTTAGAATGATTTTGCCAACTTTATTATAACTGACTATCTTTGTATGATTCTTTCATGTTAAATATGATTGACAAAATTAGTATGATTCTATTGAGTTCACTATGACTCTGATAAGTTCAGGATCATTTTTTTTCAAATTCATTATGACTTTGGTGAGTTTAGCTTGATTATAACAAGCAGTTTGAGAGGTTCCCATTTTCATTCAACTTGATCGACTTGGTACTTTGAATTTTGAGTTGGATCACCATAAAAATGGTCAATAAAATACTTAGATTGAACAATATTTAAGTTGGATCCCCATTTTCATTTAACTGTGGTTATAGTGCACGATGAGAAATGTTGATGGGCCCTCTTTGTAAGGGTTGCTGCAATTCACTCTGATCTTTACTTATGGTAATATCAATTTTGGATTAATGGATTAAATCACACACACACAGATATATATATATATATATATATATATATANTTTGTTAAATTTCAAAGATAAGCCTCTCGAGTACCTCTTAAATCTCTTGAACCAACTATCTAGTAGTGTCAAAGGCTTAAATTTTTTTTGTATGTTATTCTCTTTATTTTGTTAGTTTACTTCATATGGCTCTTTCCTTCTAATTATTAACATCGGCCCATACTCATTGCACATTTCAGATTATTAGATTCAAATCAATCCATGATAATGTAAAAACTCTACTTATATGGCTCCTAAAATTCTAATAGAATAAAACTCAGAGAAAAAGAGATAGTGAGAGTGAGTTTGTGTGTGAGAGAGAATTTAAAGATAAAAACTTTGAGAATTCTATTAACAACCTAAACTTTCTGAAAGAGAACTCTTGTATAAAATTACCTTTTGTACCCCACCTTTATAGGGCTTTGAGCACTCTAAGGATATCTACAAGTTCATAAGTAAAACATTCAGATTCTAATAAGACATATGGTTTGTTAGTGAGCAATTAGAATTTGTTGACTTTGCAGGTGAGGTAGCAGATACCTAGATATGATTTTTGACTACTTAATGAAGACTCTAACCTTGACAAGTAGCTCTTGAAAGTCTGGCTAGTAGTTGTCATGATTGGAGTGAATTATCTACATAACTCTAATGAGTTTAGTACTGTTATGCCAAGTTTATCACGATTGATGAGTTTTATATGAATCAATGGATTTCATTATTATTATGATTTTGCCAACTTTATTATAACTGACTACTTTTGTGTGATTCTTTCATGTTAAATATGATTGACAAAATTAGTATGATTCTATTGAGTTCACTATGACTATGATAAGTTCAGGATCATTTTTTCAATTTCATTATGACTTTGGT
>JXCR01134951.1:173853-217865 GCA_002079205.1 Phalaenopsis hybrid cultivar
AGTATAAAATGATTAAAAATTCCCATCTAATGAAAATATTGGATTAATTTGTGTAAATATATGATTAAATATTTTTTCTTACAATGACCTTTTTATTCGGGGCTTTTACATACCAATTCTTTATATTACATAAAAAATATTAGCAATTTAACTTGAAAAAGAAAGTGAATACACCTTTACATACATAAGTAAAATGTTATGTATGTAAAAATGGAATTTTAGGTGTTAGATATGTAAATAAATGTGAACCGAGTGGTATGTATGTAAATCTTCCTTTTTATTAATATTATAAATACCTTATAATCTTCATAGAAACCTTGCAATTAATAGGTTTCTTTGTTATCACCATAAAAAATGTCTCTTGTGAATTAGTTTTTATAGAAGAAAAAAGTTAGAGAGAGAGAGAGAGAGAGAGCTTGGGGACTTCCATTCAAGTTTGACTTGTGACTTATATGAGATGGAAGAGTTTACGACAAACTTCTTCATTAGTTATTTAATTTTCTTCTTACTCTACTCTTTATTTCTTGTATCAAGATGATATGTTCTATTAATATGACGTCAATTATAAATGTGTGTGCTATCCTCCTTTCACATCACACATTTTCTGTCCGGACAACTGACGTAACTCGACGTGCGGCGCAGGTTATTCCTGAGTTATTTCAGGTTTCAATAATCCCGAAATAACCCAGAAATAATCCAAAAATAAAGACCGCGGGTTATTTCTGGGCTATTTCGAGATTATTGAAAATAACTCAGAAATAACCTGAAAACAACTCAGGAATACCCTGCGCCGCACGTAGAGCTACGTCAGGAGTCCGCACAGAAAATTTTTTGCCTTTTGCAACAAGTAAGAGCATTTTAATAATGTTTGCAATCTTTGATATGTTTATCTTTCTATTCTTATTTGATTTTGGCTCAACATTCATTACTATCTAATATATGCCATCATATTTTTGTGTAAGAAAAATATTTAATATGAAGATGATATTAGATCTCAATATGGAGGATGAAAGTATTAAAATTGACAAGTTCAATGGCCAACACTATGAAATTTAAAAAGGAGTAAATAAATACCTATTTATACCAAGAAAGAAAAATGTGTCAATGACTCAAATGAGTAAAGTAATAGCTGATTGATCAAGAACATAGAAGATGATAGATATACAAGTTGTAAAACTTGTTCAGTTATTGAATGTAAAGTACACAACTTTCAACATTCTCAATGAGGTCATTGTAGCATGCATCATAAAAGGAACTGTCTGGCATATTGAAAATGCTCTACATGATTAACAAGGTTTATATAATGATGGAATTATTTAATCTCTAGATGTCAAAAAGAGCTTTATTCTCCCATCACATAAATATGTTTAACTTAAGCATGTGTTGCATAAACTCCATAAACTAGGAGTGAGATTCATGCTTTTGGTTTGTGTAACAATAAAATTAGAATGGTGTTGTGACACACATATCAATGCTTATAGATTTTTCACAATAAACTTAGTGACACCAAAAATATCATCCTAAAAAAAGAATAGATGTCTTTGAAAAAAATGAAAAGATAGATACGCGGTAGGAATTAAGCAATTTGGCGTTGGCCAACTAGAACACAAATCAAGGGCAAATCTCATGATATTTCAGTTTTATCATCCGATTTTTGTTGATTTACATCGAAATTTTTTCCGTTGGTAACTCACGGGTCAGTAATGTTAATTGTGTCAATTTTGCGTCGAAATATTCCGACGTAAATAAATTGCGTTTGTTTTTGCGTCGTAATAGCGTCAGATTTTTTTAGTGTACACGTGCATCGAACTTTGCTTTTGAAAACATCGGACGATAGAGATTTTCAATGGATTACCGTAGATTTCTGCGGTGGGTAATATCGATCAACGAAGTAATATTATTGTTGATTTAGCATCAAATTTTTTGATGCTCAATGGATGGTAATCCAATGCAAACTTGTGACATAGAAATAAAAATTCAGATGATCAATTACATTTCTATAACCTGCACACAACATATAATCCATATCACATACAACATTTTATACAGTTATAACACAGATCAAAGCTGTAAAATATCATTAATGAAAAAGAAAATGTTTTCACAAATCGTCCCAAATAAGAATAGTAAGGTTAATAAAAAGGTTCACAATAATATTCAAAATAATGCTTACAACTAAAAGAAAACAAAAGGATAAACTACTCATCATCGTCATCATCATCCTCCTCCTCGTCCTCCTCTTCTACAGAAGTCATTGGTTGCTTGCCCTGTCAATCTGCTAAACTCTTCGTCATTTCAGCTATAAAGTCCTTAACCCTATGTTGGCTTTCTAGCATCAGTTCATGCAACCGACGACTCTCTTCGTTCATTGCAGTGACCTGTCTGGCAAGAGCCTATTAGTCTGGCTGCGAGGAGCTCGAGGAACTCAGTACGAGACCACAGGAGAGCTCAGCCTCAAAGACCATGCCCTTCGCTTCAAGGCTATAAACTCTCCTCTTCATCTTCCCCGTCGCCTGTGTCCAAAGCTCCTACTCTGACTGCATAGTGTTAAACTGACTATCAATGCTGGTTGTGGAAGATTGTGCCTGAGTGGCTAAGTGTCTCTATCAGAGCCGCTCAAACTCCTCCTGCATAATTAATACCAGTGTTTGATTGACACTTTCAACAGTTTGAGTCAATATAAACTTTTAATTAAAGATTTTTAACTTACAACAACGCATTGGGAATGCTCTGAGACCTATTGGATTATTCCCAAGCCCAGATGAGTTCGGACATGCTATTCCGCAATGGATGGAGTACAACTCAACTCCTTGGCCTATGTAGTGTACAAAATTGGTTAGCACTACAAAATTACTTTAATTCTTTAATTATTTTTTAAATAATGAAAATGAATTTTACCAGCCTTCTGTGGTGCTCCATTTGGGGGACCGATCAATCAATATGGAGCGCATCTCCCCTTGCCCCCTCCATCGTCTAATTCATATGATTCGTCTGTCTTTTCCTCTCATAATTAGAAAAGGCCTAGGTTTTGGTCAACAGAGCCCAGAGCCCCTCACTGATCCAAGCAGGCCTCTCGTCCCATCGGCGCACTCTCATGAACATATCGTTAAGGCTATGCCTGCCTCAAAGCTCACAGATTTGGCAGATCTGATGGTGGTGCTCTGGAAGAGCCAGGTGAAGGACCTCTACAACATAAAAAATAATCCATGTGTTAGTATAAAAAAAATTAAATCAAATTTACAAATTTGATTCAAATTACATGATCGTACCTCGAACTCCCTGAATCACAAATCCTGAGTGACTACAGGGATCTGCTTCCATGAGAGATAGGGCTCATCATACCTGCTCCTGATAATTTTTGTGATGCAAGTGAAAGACAACATGTGGGGAATGAATCTGCTTAAGAAACAAAGTATGTATATACAAAAAACATATACCATGAAGAATAAACATAATACAATGTTAAAAATAACTTATGAGTCCCTCTCAAGCAGTAAATGTACCCTCATGGAGGGGGTAGGAGTTGGCAAACTAGGCTTAAGAAGTGTACCAGTAGAAGGTGGGGGAGTAGGTGCGGAAGCAGCAAGCGTCACAAGAGACGGACAACAGCCTGTGCGGAAGCATATGCCACAAGAGGGGTGACAACAACGGGTGTGGGAGAAGGTGCCACTAAAAATGTAGTTGTTGTAGGTGGAGGAGGAGGTGTCAAAAGAGGTGTAGCAGCAGCAGGTGGGGGAGGAGGTGCCATAAGAGGTGTATCAGCAGCAGGTGGGGGAACGGTAGTAGAAGTAGTGGCAAGAGTAGATGACCTCCTCTTCCTACTACGGTGGTCTTCAGGATCTCTGAGGTGGCTGACCACTGGCAACTTCAGTGACCATCTGCAAACAAATGAATGACATTAATAAGATTAGTACTATCAAGAAAAATAATCATAAGCTTAAAGAAACGAAGTAGTAAATGTAAGACTGGAGTAGCAAATATATCTAAAAATAGAAAAAAATCCGATAGTAAAGAACAATGTTTTAATACAACAAAATTAAAAGTCAAAAAGTATCAGTACTAAAGACTAAACTAAAATTACATGCCTATGTTATTAAGTTTCATCAAAGGAACTCGACGTTGAAGATGAGCCTAAAATTTCTTCTTCACTCTCACGAGCATCCTCTTCAAAAATCCATGTAATATCCTCTAGCACAATCATTCCATCATTTGCGCCACTTTGAATATTAAAATCTGACATACCTTCATCTTAGTGAAAATGTTCTATAGTATTATGCATCACACTAGTTTTCCTTGGTTTATTCTTCATAAAGACAATCCAACAATTATGCGTTTGAAAAGGAAGATTAAGCTACTGTGCTCGGAAAAGTCAAAAGAAATTCCTTACATATCCATGAGACTCTCAAGCTCAGACCTAGTCATGCGATGACCCACCTCTCTGCTATGGTGCCTTATCCATTTTCCCCTAGGGGCAGCTGTTGGAAGCCTTTTCACAACCCTGACCTCACTCGAGCCAAAAATCACGGGTTTCTGGAGCCTCTTTGGTGACCTCTTTCGAGCCCCTTAGAAGAAGCAACCCGGTCGACCGACTTAAGACGACTGTCTCTTCTTTCCAGACCACTCTTTTCTTTTTTAGGACAGATGTCAGAACAGGTAGATACCCCTCCAATACTAGTAGGTTTAGGTCGATTATCTTGTTGCTCATGTCACCCGACATGATGCCTACTTAATATTCAGAAAATAATTGGCAAAAGATGAACAACCCAATTTTTAGCCATATTTATAAGACACGTTTGACACGAAAATAAAGGGAGAACTAACCATTAAATTTTCTTGATTTCTGTGACATGATTAAGATGATAATTTCTCTGTCATTGCAGTTGTCGCTACTAATGAGCAAGAAAATTTGGGAAACTAATATGTATACACTAAAACTACTTGCACGAATTTTAAAAAGAACGAAAAGCCAAAAACAAAAAGCTTCCTCGTTCGATGGTGACATGATCTGCTAAAAGCGATACGTAATTCATCTTAGCAACAAGTCTCATCGGATACCTCACACGGGTAGCGACAAGATCCGACCAAAACCTTGCAAATTGGGGTATCCGGCTGAGTTGACAAATCGACTAGGCAGGCGAGATGTAGGCTCCATAAGACTTGAGCCAAAACAACCAGTGAACCACGGTTCATCCGATAAAAAATAAATCGACTCATAAATTAATCAACCGACTGATAGAAGCGAAGGCAGAAACCCCTTGATTGAGATTGGACGACCGACCTGCTATTCTCGCAACGGACAATATCATAGTGCGAGTGAATGCCTCGGTTGACCAAACACAAGGCATGGTGGCCAACCAGTCGATCTCTTCACTCAGCCGCATTCTAGCGAACGACCAACCAATTACCGTCATATAAAAATTCAAATTGTAGTACATATATGAAATGAAATTCGTACAATTTATCAGAGCATTAATCACCATAATCGTTCCATCTTTTTTTTTGTAACTGTTCCAAATATATTCTTATAAATAAAAGACAAAATAACGACCAAATTCAAGTAGGCCATTGGGACCCTGCTACCCCCGGCTCACTTTACAGGAACTCTTAATTCACTTCGTTCTCTCATTCATTCGACTCTTAACTCTCGGGGTGTATTCCCAAAAGATAATCTAGAATCCACCACTCCTCTTTTTTTCTCTAAATTATTTTTGGTATTGAGTTTGACTCTTGTGTCTCTCTCAAAGGTGTTCAACAAAAACTCTTTTAGGTCAACCACCAAGAGACTAATTGAAGCTTAGCTCTTCTCTTCCACCTTCTCACTCTCTAGACTTGATGCATATTTCAAACAATGTTTTTTCTCTCAAACCACATGCAGTCTAAACTGCTACACAGAAATTCAATCAAATAACTGCATCATAATAATTCCCAGCTTTATAGGTGAAATTCAAAAAAAAAAAAAAAAAAAAAAACAAGACTCTGAAGAGCATATATGAATCTGTAGAATTTTAAATATTTGAAGTCAATATAAATTTTATTTAAATTAATAAATTATGTATGTATGTATGTATGTATGTATGTATGTATGTATATATATATATATATATATATATATNTAGAATTTTAAATATTTGAAATCAATATAAATTTTATTTAAATTAATAAATTATGTATGTATGTATGTATATGGCACAAAGTACTGTATATTTCTAAAAGAGATTATGCATATATCAATTAGAAACAATGCTGAACTGAACATACAGTGCATGTTTGTAAATCTTCCAAAACTGAGAACTAGTTCATAAGTTATTGATATTGGTCCCCATCCTTCATCACCACCTTAGTAATCTAATGTTAATGGTTCTATCCTTNACACAAAGTACATATATGAATCTGTATATATAACATTATTTTCTTACATTTGTAACACCCAAAACATTCATATCTCATCAAAAAACTTTACTATTTAAAATTTTAGAAAGTGAAACACATCTTTTCATGCAAAGATAAGGTGGCATACAAGTAAGAAAAACTGAAGTTTAGGTGTCAGATGTGTAAATACATAAGAATTAAGTGGTATGTATGTAAATCTTCCAAAACCGAGAACTAGCTCATAAGTTATTGATATTGGTCCCCATCCTTCATCACCACCTTAGTAATCTAATGTTAATGGTTCTATCCTTGATGCTAACCACATCTTAATCTTTTAGTTAGTGGGTCAAATCAATCAAACCTCAAAACCACTCTTATTCTTTGGTTAATTAATTGTGGTATTTGCATAACTACCACACAATTGTCATATATTTACATATCTAATTTCTAAACTTTTAAATTTACATGTATAAAATACTCTAATGTTTAACATGACATAAAAAGCATCACTGTTATATATTTTTTATTTTGTTTTATATTTTTTTTACTAAAAATAAAATATACTTATTATTAAAATGATTAAATAATATTATAAAACATGTTAGTTTATATTATAAAATAAATAAATAAATAATGAACTAAATAAACAAAATTTTAAAATGAATAAATAATAAAAAATATAAGTGGCCCTAAACAAGTATTTAAGTTATTTCATGTTTAGGTCTACAATGTAAATTAATGGAATGTTTGAGCAATTGAATAAGAAAAACCAGGTGAAAAAGATGAAGTAGTTTTAGGTTTTCTCTTTTGTCTCATACAAAAAATATCTGTAATTTTTTGAACAAAAAACATTTGAACTACATTTAAAATTCATATAGAACTGATTTCAACAAACTTACAATCAAACTGATCGATTCGACAAGATGAACTTAGTGATACTACAGTTATTCTAATCTGTGTCAAATCAAGCTCATATCAATACGATAATCCACTTTGGGAAGTTTTCAATATCTACTTCGAATAATAATGAATTACAAATATAACAAATTTATAGTCAAATCGAACTCTTACAAGCATGCAACTAAGGCATCAGCTATTACACTATCTGCGACAAGCTTGCAGCACTAGAATTTTGATTTTGGACATGTTCTATATATATATATATATATATCATTTGTGTAGAGGTTACTGATACAAATTTACTTGGCTAAAGCTGTTATGAAGATAATCACGCCCTTTAGATCTATAAATATTAAACATAATGCATTGGTACCAGTGCTGTATCAACTAAATAATTGAATGATATTTGGACGTATGAATGGTGAATAAGATCATTTTAATATGATTTGCTCGTTCCGAATCAAGATAAATGTAATATTATTTGTCTGAGTAATTTACATACGTACAAATATAATTCTTATTGATAAGTCATCAATAAAACCAGCATCCAACAAGAATCTCAAAATATGAAACGGATCTCAACACAATCTCTTGAGAAAGAAACATTCAAATTTTGATTAAAATTCATTCGGAGCACAAATTTCAACAAACTTGCTGTCAAACAAACTGACTTGCCTAGATGGACCCAATGTTATCAAAATTGGCCTAATCTGAACCAAATCAAATCTTGATAAAACCATTAAGCCACTTTTGTAAGTTTTCAGACATATTTGGAAGTACAGACCGAATCAAGAAAGCTGATATTAGAATCGAGCATTTCGGCGAGACGAATCCAACAAGCCAAGAATGCTCAATTTTGATATCTTTAAAATACTTAAATGTCCATAAAATTTTGTTCGATCAAGGGAATCTGTATGAGTCATTTGATCAAAGTAGTTTAGATTGCTTCATTAATTGCAATATTAATTGCAATCAAGACTCTATAAATAGAACCCTATCTCTCTCTAGGAAAGTGGGGAGAGAGCTTGAAGCCTTAAGAAGACTGAAGCTTAGAGAATAAACTGATGTCCAACATCACATTTGCGCCTAGAATCCATCGACCACCGGTAGACGACCATCGCCAACCACTGACGAACACCACTCGTCAATAGTCGCAGATCACCATCAACTGTCATCTGCTTCTTACAACAAAGCACCTTACGAAGCAATCTACGAAGCAACACATCATCCCGGATGTTGTCCAGACCACGAAGATGGTGCACTGAAGTCATGACTATTACTCCCCACTGTGATCATCCATATTGTGTGGCACAAGTTCATTCGTGCACCGACATTGTAACTCAGAAGACTGTGTAACTATTTCCTACTTGTGGGACAAGGGGTTGTAACTGTAATCACCAATTTATAGTGGATATCTTCAACTGGGACATGTCCCATCAATTCTTACATATCTTGGTTTTCCACATACAAATTTATGGTACATCTACACATCGCTTTCTTTTATCTAAGTGCGTGTTGAATCTTTATACAATGCTGAGAGGATGATCTGTTACTTTACCACCTCAAATTTTCTAGCACACATCACATATGCATTTACATATCTAACACCAAAATTTTAATATTTTTATTTATAAAACTTTGGTTTCATCAACGTGCATAAAAGGATTTCTTGACCTCACCTGCAATTTGTCAAGCATGTTAGTTGAGCTCACCTGTAATTCTCAAGCTTCACCATTCAGTTCATTTACTGAGCAACCAAGGTCACCAATATGGTAGAAGAAAAAAGACTGACCCACATCACTATCAATGTTCAGTTATGAGCTGTCTGACATCTATGACAATATCTTTTAGGCAAGAAATCTAAATAAGTTGTGGACAGGCGACATACAATATACAATTTTTTATTCTTTTCACTTTGTGTAGCTCTATAAGAGCAACGACACCTTATGAGGTTTAAAAATGAGGCAAAGGAAAAGGGGAAAAAAACCTAGAACTCTATCCCTCTCCATCTCCTCTATTTATCTCAGAATGTCTCTCTCTAATTGTATGAATTCACGGATGTCCTAAAAGAATTCAACAAAGATCAAATTAGATAATGAATATTATCTAAGAACATTACATTAAATAACATTTATCAAATACTCCCTTTGTGTGTATAAATAACTAAAATCTGGTGTTTAGAAGTCAATGGGCTTTCATCTTTTATAACTTCCTTCTTTGGGCCGACTCATTGGGCTTAAATATATAATAAGAAACTCAATTAAAAATTTCTTTATTCTTAAAACAAATTAATTTTCAGAACTATTTAACTTTTAATAGGAAAACAAATTGTATTTTAAAATGGTCATAAATCATAATTAAATTCAATTTTATTTAATCTTCAATTTTTTAATAGTTTTCTTTCATCATTTGAATATTGAATTTTCATTTTATGTTACAATATCTTAGAAAAAAAAAATTCTCTCAATATTATTTTATCCTGCAGGTTCAAAGTTTTAGTCCTCTCTCTCTCTCTCTCTCTATATATATATATATATATATATAAGGAGAATTATTCATCTCCATGCATGTTAATAAGCAAAAAAGGTACAAAGTTTAAAAGGAGAGGATCCCCAACTAATAAATAGAAAATACAAATACACATTCAAAAGGAGGATCCTCAACTGTTTACAAACTCCATCCAAAGCAAAAGAAAGTTATATTAAAACAAAATATAACAAAATGTATACCCAAGCATGTACAATTATACCAAACCCAAAATATATACTTTCCAAAAATAAAAAAATAAAAAAAAAAACCACTAGGTACTTCCGAAGCGACAGAAGACAAATCGTGACAGGGAGCAAATTGAGCTTTAGAGCCTTGATGAATCCAGGATACATTGCAGGTAAGAACCAAAATCCAGCCTCCAAGCCATGTGAAGAGTATTCCAATGTGAGAGTCACAAAATAGAGATCCAAAAATGTTATCAAAATTTAGTTTGCACATATTAGAAGGTCATCCAATATCGAAGATCATTAGCAAACTATCCAAAGAAAAAAGAGCCCTAGAAGCCATAGAAAAACCGAAACTCAAAAGCAAAAGGAAGAAAAAAAAATAACAGCCAACAACAAAGTCATCTTCTGATATAAGGCACATCAAGCAAA
This sequence comes from Phalaenopsis hybrid cultivar, assembly GCA_002079205.1. Taxonomy (NCBI): domain Eukaryota; kingdom Viridiplantae; phylum Streptophyta; class Magnoliopsida; order Asparagales; family Orchidaceae; genus Phalaenopsis; species Phalaenopsis hybrid cultivar. The sequence continues at coordinate 184,269 of JXCR01134951.1, forward strand.
TCCCCTTTTAAAAGAGTCAGTAAAGGAGGGGGAGGTAGANGGGCGAAGAGTCGCGGCAGGTCGTTGCGGCGATACGTCGCATTGCGGGGAAGAATTGCAGCGACGCGACGCGTTACAGTGGTACGTCGCGGCGATGTGTTACTGCTTGATGACGTGTTGCGGCGATGCGTCATGAAAACACGTTGGACGAAACATCGTGGTGGTGCAACACATTGGATGTCCAATATCATGTAAGAAGGTTACCTTGGAGATAAATCGCCAGTGACCTTTGACTAGGCTGGGGCTATGCATCATAATANAGGGAGGTAGTGGCAAGAGTAGATGACCTCCTCTTCCTGCTACGGTGGTCTTCAGGATCTCTGAGGTAGCTGACCACTGGCACCGTTTGTGGCCATTTGCAAACAAAGGAATGACATTAATAAGATTAGTACTAGTAAGAAAAATAATCATAAGCTTAAAGAAATGAAGTAGTAAATTTAAGACAGGAGTAGCAAATATTTCTAAAAATAGAAAAAATCCGAGAGTAAAGAACAATGTCTTAATACAACAAAAGTAAAAGTCAAAAAGTAGCAGTACTAATAACTAAACTAAAATTACATACCTATGTTATTAAGTTTCATCAAAGGAACTCGACGTTGAAGATGAGTCTAAAATTTCTTCTTCACTCTCACATCATCCTCTTTAATACCATGAGCATCCTCTTCAAAAATCCATGTAATATCCTCTAGCACGATCATTTCATCGTTTGCGCCACTTTGAGTATTAAAATCTGACATACCTTCATCTTAGTGAAAAGGTTCTATAGTATTATGCATCACACTAGTTTTCCTTAGTTTATTCTTCATAAAGACAATCCAATCAACTTTATCCCTTACTTTACCACAGTGTGAAGGTAATAAACCCAAGGGTAAATAGTCTACTGACAAGTCATTGCCGAGTAGGTGAAGCTACATCTCTAAACCCAGGACAGGTCAAAGCTTTGGAGATGGACCCTCGCTCGATGGCGACAAGATCCGCCAAGGGCAAGCATAATTCATCATAGTAGCAAGTATCATCGGATACCTCACATAAACAACAATACGATCCGCATAAGATCTTACAAGAAAGGGTATCAGCTGAGGCGACATATTGATCAGGTAGACGAGCCATAGGCCATGTAAGACTTGATCCAAAGCAACAAGTGAGCCACGATTCATCTGACAAAAATAAATCAACTCATTAATCGAGCAACTGACCGACAGAAGCACAGGTAGAAACCCCTCGATCACGATTGGACGACCGACCTGCTCTTGCCACGACAAACGATATCGTCGATCAACCGAACACCTTAGTCGACCAAAGGCAAGGCAATCTGAGATCTAACACTCCTTGCAATGAACTTCCTTTGGAGGGTGATTGGGGCACCTGACACGTACGCTCTTGAAGAGTATTCATGTCCTGGTCCATCAAATAAGGAAGATCAGCCGCCCTCACGGTGTTGAAGAGAATCAGAGAATACTTTGGAGTCATCGCAGTCGAACGAAAATAATAGAAAAAAAAAAAAGGAAAATGAATCGGAAGACTTGATGAAGAAAGTACAAAAGAGGAAAAGAGGAATAGGTCTATAAGATCGACAAGCAAAGCAAAGAGTAGCATAAAGAAAAAAGTGCCTCGTGAGTGCCATTTCAAATTCCTCAAAAATAATGTTTTATTACAAATTTCTTTATTATAGTTTTAGACAAAATGCTTCATAAATGAATCATTCGTGGTTTCAACGAGGCATACCCCTTCTCAAGCAATCTCTTAAGGACCTTCTCTCTACAAAGTCTAATCTGCTCCATCCAACTAACCTCATTATGGAATGTACTTCAAACTATTGAACCACAGATAGATCTCATATCAGCTCTGGTCGTTCAGGGAACCTGTAGCAACTCTACCTCTCTCTTTAGATGGGCTATGGTACCTGACTACTATTGAAAGACGACATCTAGACGTTCACAGCGAACCATCCATCCTAACACAGACGAGTCGGCAGGGCTTTCCGTTGTTTGGTGTAGAAACTCTACCATCTTACAGCACCCGACATGCCACTGACTTAGGAGAAAGTCTTTGATACACAATTGATCCTTTTGAGAGCCTCCGCTAGCGTTGATCAATGGGGGGGGGTCGACCACACCTATTGGTGGCTCGCCACCCTCAACATCCCCTATCTTGGCCAACAATTCTGCGTTTGAAAAGGAAGATTAAGCTACTGTGCCCGCAAAAGTCAAAAAAAATTCTTTACATATCCATGAGCCTCTCAAGCTCAGACCTAGTCATGGGATGACCCGCCTCTCTGCTATGGTGCCTTATATATTTTCCCTTAAGGGCAGCTGTTGGAAGCCTTTTCCCCGAACGGGGCAGGCGGGTCAACCACAACCCTGACCTCGCTCGAGCCAAAAACCACAAGTTTCTGGAGCCTCTATGGTGACCTCTTTCGATCCTCTTAGAAGAAGCAAACCGGTCGATCGACTTGGGACGAATGTCTCTTCCTCTTCTTTTCAGACCACTCTTTTCTTTTTTAGGACAAATGTCGGAGCAGGTAGATACCCTGCCAATACTAGTTAGGTTTAGGTCGATCATCTTGTTGCTCATGCCACCCGACATGATGCCAACTTAATAATCAGAAAAGAATTGGCAAAAGATAAACAACCCAATTTTTAGCCATATTTATAAGACACGTTTGGCACGAAAATAAAAGAAGAACTAACCATTAAATTTTCTTGATTTCTGTGACATGATTAAGATGATAATTTCTGTCCTAGCAGTTGTCGCCACTAATGAGCAAGAAAATTTGGGAAACTAATATGTATACACTAAAACTACTAGCACGGATTTTAAAGAGAACGAAAAGCCAAAAACAAAAAGCTTCCCGCAAGGATAAACAGTTGACCGACGGGTCACCGCCAAGCAGGTGAAGCTGCATTTCAAAACCCAAGACATGCCAAACCTCTGAAGATGGTCCCTCGTTCGATGGTGACATGATCTGCTAAGAGCGAGACATAATTCATCTTAGCAACAAGTCTCATCGGATACCTCGCACGGGTAGCGAGAAGATCCACCCAAGACCTTGCAAATAGGGGTATTCGGTTGAGTTGACGAATCGACTAGGCAGGCGAGATGTAGGCTCCATAAGACTTGAGCCAAAACAACAAATGAACCACGATTCACCCAATAAAAAACAAATCGACTCATCAGTTAATCAACCGATTGATAGAAGCGCAGGCAGAAACCCCTTGATTGAGATTGGACGACCGACATGCTATTGCCGCAACGAACAATATCACAGTGCGAGTGAATGCCTCGGTTGATCAAACACAAGGCATGGTGGCCAACCAGTCGATCTCTTCACTCGGCCGCATTCTAGCGAATCGACCAACCAATTACCGTCACATAAAAATTCAAATAGTAGTACAGATATGAAATGAAATCCGTACAATTTATCAGATCATTAATCACCATAATCGTTCCATCCTTTTTGTAATTGTGGCAAATACATCTTATAAATAAGAGACAAAATGACGACCAAAGGGAGGAAGGTCATTCAGACCCCACTACCCCCGGCTCACTTTACAGTAACTCTTAATTCACTTTTTTTCTCTCATTCATTCGACTCTTAACTCTCGAGCTGTGTTCACAAAAGACAATCCAGAATCCAACACTCCTCTTTATTCTCTGAATTATTTTTGTTATTGAGTTTGACTCTTGTGTCTCACTCAAAGGTGTTCAACGAAAACTCTTTTAGGTCAACCACCAAGAGACTAATTGAAGCTTAGCTTTTCTCTTCCACCTTCTCACTCTCTAGACTTGATGCATATTTCAAACAATGTTTTTTTCTCGCAAACCACATGCAGTCTAAACTGCTACACAGAAACTCAATCAAATAACTGCATCATAAAAATTCCGAGCTTTAAAGGTTAAATTCAAATGTGTAAATACATAAGAATTAAGTGGTATGTATGTAAATCTTCCAAAACTGAGAACTAGCTCATAAGTTATTGACATTGGTCCCCATCCTTCATCACCACCTTAGTAATCTAATGTTAATGGTTCTATCCTTGATGCTAACCACATCTTAATCTTTTAGTTAGCGGGTCAAATCAATCAAACCTCAAAACCACTCTTATTCTTTTGTTAATTAATTGTGGTATTTGCATAACAACCACACAATTTGTTATATATTTACATATCTAATTTCTATACTTTTAAATTTACATGTATAAAATACTCTAATCTTTAACATGACATAAAAAGCATCACTGTTATATATTTTTTATTTTGTTTTATATTTTTTTTACTAAAAATAAAATATACTTATTATTAAAATGAATAAATAATATTATAAAAAATGTTAGTTTATATTATAAAATAAAATAAATAAATAAATAATGAAGTAAATAAACAAAATTTTAAAATGAATAAATAATAAAAAATTTAAGTGGCCCCAGACAAGTATTTAAGTTATTTCATGTTTAGGTCTACATAGTAAATTAATGGATTGTTTGAGGAATTGAAAAAGACAAATCAGGTGAAAAAGATAAAGTAGTTTTAGGTTTTCGCTTTTATCTCATACAAAAAATATCTGTAATTTTTTGAACAAGAAACATTTGAACTACATTTAAAATTCATATAGAACTGATTTCAACAAACTTACAATCAAACTGATCGATTCGACAAGAACTCCGTGATACCAAATTCATTCTAATATGTGTCAAATCAAGCTCATATCAATACGATAATTCACTTTGGGAAGTTTTCAACATCTACTTCGAATAACAATGAATTACAGATATAACAAGTTTATAGTCAAATCGAACACTTACAAGCATGCAAGTAAGGCATATGCTATTACACTATCTGCGACAAGCTTACAGGACTAGAATTTTGATTTTGGACATGTTCTATATATATATATATATATATATATATATATATATGATCATTCGTGTAGAGGTTACTGATACAAATTTACTTGGATAAAGCTGCTATGAAGATAATCACGCCCTTTAGATCTATAAATACCAAACATAATGCATTGGTACCAGTGCTGTATCAACTAAATAATAGAATGATATTTGGACGTATGAATGGTTAATAAGATCATTTCAATATGATTTGCTCGTTCCGAATCAAGATAAATGTAATATTATTTGTTTGAGTAATTTACATACGTACAAACATAATTCCTATTGATAAGTCATCAAAAAAACCGTCATCCAACAAGAATCTCAAAATATGATACGGATCACGACATGGTCTCTTGGGAAGGAAACACTCAAATTTTCATTAAAAATCATTCAGAGCTCAAATTTCAACAAATTTATAGTCAAACAATCCGACTTGACTAGATGAACCCAATGTTATCAAAATTGGTCTAATTTGAACGAAATCAAATCTTGATAAAGCCATTAAGCCACTTTTGGAAGTTTTTCGGACATATTTGGAAGGTCAGACCGAATCTAGTAAGATGTTAGTCGAATCGAGCATCTCAGCGAGACGAATCCAACAAGCCAAGAGTGACATCTTTAAGATACTTAAATGTCCATAAAATTTTGTCCGATAAAGGGAATATTTATAGGGTCATCAGATCAAAGTAGTTCAGATTGCTTCATTTATTGCAATCGAGACTCTATAAATAGAGTCCTATCCCTCTCTTGGAATGAGGGGAGAGAGCTTGAAGCGTTAAGAAGACTGAAGCTTAGAGAATGAATTGATGTCCAGCATCACATCTGCACCGAGAATCCATTGACCACCAGTCGACGACTATCGCCAACCACTGACGAACACCACTTGTCAGTTTCCGTAGATCACCATCAACTGTTGTCTGCTTCTTACAACGAAGCACCTTACGAAGCAATATACCAGGCAAAACATCATCCTGAATGTTGTCTTGACCACGAAGATGGTGAACAGAAGCCATGACTATTACTCCCCACTGTGATCCTTCATATTGTGTGGCACAAGTTCATTCGCGCACCAATATTGTAACTCAGGAGGCTGTGTAACTATTTCCTACATGTCGGACAAGGTGCTGTTACTGTAATCACCAATTTATAGTGGATATCTTCAACTGAACATGTCCCGTCATTTTTTACATTTCTTGGTTTTCCACATACAAAATTCTAGTACATCTACACATTGCTTTCTTTTATCTGAGTGTGTGTTACAATACTGAGATGCTAATCTGTTACTCTACCACCTCAAATTTTCTAGCACGCATCACATATGCATTTACATATCTAACACCAAAATTTAATATTTTTTATTTATAAAACTTTGGTTTCATCAACATGCATAGAAGGATTTCCTGACCTCACCTGCAATTTGCCAAGCATGTTCGTTAAGCTCACCTGCAATTCACAAGCTTCACCATTCAGTTCATTTTCCGAGCAACCAAGGTCACCAATATGGTAGAAGAAAAAAGACTGACCCACATCACTATCCATGTTCAGTTATGAGCTGTCTGACATCTATGACAATATCTTTTAGGCAGTAAATCTAAATAAGTTGTGGACACGCAACATACAATATACAGTTTTTTATTCTTTTCACTTTGTGTAGCTCTATAAGAGCAAGGACGCCTTATGAGATTTAAAAATGAGGCAAAGGAAAAGGGGAAAAAAACCTAGAACTCTATCCCTCTCCATCTCCTCTACTTATCTCAGAATGTCTCCCTCTAATTGTATGAATTCACGGATGTCCTAAAAGAATTCAACAAAGATCAAATTAGATAATGGATATTATCTAAGAACATAACATTAAATAACATTTATCAAATACTCCCTTTGTGTGTATAAATAACTAAAATCTGGTATTTAGATGTCAATGGCCTTTCATGACTTCCTTCTTTGGGCAGACTCATTGGGCTTAAAGCAATTTCACCAATATATAATAAGAAATTCAATTAAAAATTTCTTTTTTCTTGAAACAAATTAATTTTCAAAACTATTTAACTTTTAATAGGAAAACAAATTGTATCGGGATATTTTAAAATGTTCATAAATCATAATTAAGTTCAATTTTATTTAATCTTCAAATTTTTAAATTTTTTTTTCATCATTTGAATATTGATTTTTCATTTTATGTTACAATATCTTAGAAAAAAAATAAATTTCTCTCAATATTATTTTATCCTGCAGGTTCAAAGTCTTTAGTCCTCTCTCTCTCTCTCTCTCTCTCTCTCTCNAGATGTGTATAAGAGAGAGCTCTCTCTCTCTCTCTCTCTCTCTCTCTCTCTCTCTCTCTATATATATAAATATATATATATATATATATAAGAAGAATTATTCGTCTCCATGAGTGTTAATAAGCAAAAAAGGTACAAAGTTTAAAAGGAGAGGATCCCCAACTAATAAATAGAAAATACAAATACGCACTCAAAAGGACAAACTCCATCAAAAGCAAAAGAAAGGTATATCAAAACAAAATATAACAAAATGTACACCCAAGCATCTACAAATATACTAAACCCAAACCCTATACTTTCCAATAAAAAAAAAATAATAATAATAAAAAAAAAACTACTAGGTACTCTAGAAGCGGCAGAAGACATAAACCGTGACAGGGAGCAAATTTAGGTTTAGAACCTTGATGGATCCAGGATACATTGCTGGTAAGAGCCAAAATCAAGCCTCCAAGCCATGTGAAGAGTATTCCAATGTGAGAGTCGCAAAATAGAGATCCAAAAAGGTTATCAGAAATTTAGTTTGCACATATTAGGTGTCGAAGATCATTAGCAAACTATCCAAAGAAAAAAGAGCCCCAGAAGCCATAGAAAAACCGATACTCAAAAGCAAAAGGAAGAAACAAAAATAACAGCCAACAACAAAGTCATCTTCTGATATAAGGCAAATCAAGCAAATCCACTTTTAAAAGAGTAAGTAAAGGAGGGGGAGGCAGAACACCCACCATAACACGATGCAAACCTTGCTTAGCAAGCCAGTCGGTAGGGGAATTACATTCCCTATTTGGATAGCCAAATTATGTTTTTTAATAAAATATCGAATGAAGTTTTGGGAGTCCGTCTCAATATATAAATAATGAAAATGAAAAATAACCTCAACTTGTAAAGCGTACCAAAGAGAAGACCCTTCAACTTCTAAGGGGGTAGAGGCACAAACTGGAGATGCAAAATAACAAAGGCAGCATCCTGAGGAGTTACGAAAAATACCTCCCGTCCCAGCAACATTTAAATTCCAGCTCCCATCCACATTAAGCTTAACCCACCCATAGGAGGGGAGTTGCCACCTAGTCAATGTGGCCTTCCTACCCCTCGGAGGTGAATTAGAGCATAACGAAATGTGATGAGAAGCTTTAAGATAATAAGTTATAGTATAAGAAGTGATAATAGATGGAGTAGGAGGAAAAGCCTCATACTTATGTGCATTCCTTGCAGACCCAAGGAACCACAAAATAAGGAGTGGGAAAGTTTCAATTTTATCATCATAAATAGGCACAGCCTTCCAAGCAATAAGATATTTGTGCAATTCCAAATGATGATTTAAACTTGGAGTCCAAGATATCCCAAAATAGAATCCAACCGAACTTCAAACGACACGTGCAAAGGGGCATGCAAAGAAATTATGTGAGGCAGATTCCTCCTCACATTTGCAAAGATAACATCGCGAAGCCATACGCAAACCTTTTAATTTCATAATATCATCAAATGGAAATAACAGTAAAAAAATATCTCCATAAGAAAAATGAGATAGAAGGGGATAAGAAAGCTTTCCATATAGCAGCAGTCCAATGACATGGAGTAAAAGCATGCAGACTTTGATATTGTAATTTCGAAATGGAAGCATGAGAGGAAAATTTCCGAAATGAATTGTCCTTTTTAGTTGGGGAAAGTGGTATTTTTGTGACAGAAAAAGCTTCATCACCAATCAAAGCCCTCAGCTTTTGGACATCCCAAGATCTGTCGCGCCAACAATCAGAAACAAGCGTAGTGATATCTTGGGGGGAATGTAGAATATTAGAGAAATCTATTGTACCCCAATGATCAAACTAGAAAGATAGATTTCCAATGCAAACATCCCAATTGATAAATTTATGAGCCACGGGACGAACCTTAAGTAAACCTTTCCAAAACTTAGTATCACCGGTCTTCCACTCAACAAAAGAAGGGTGAGAGTGGGTGCAATATTTTTGGAGTGCCCAATCAAAATTTAAACCAAAGTTTACACATGTTAATTTCAATGATATGATTTAGGTTCTTAAAACCTAAGCCCCCAGCAAAAGAAAGGTTTGCAGACCTTATCCCAAGAAAACAAAATTTTACGTTCACTGCATCCAAACCACAGAAATTTATTAAAAAGCCTCTCCGGAGTAACTTGGGTACTTTTTTACAAATGCAATACATGTAGGGCATATAAAGGAATGGTGTGGAGGACACTTTTAAGCAAAGTAAGCTGACCACCATTAGAGAGGAAAATGTTCCTCCAATCATTAATCTTTCCTTTAATTTTGTCTACCACATCATACTTTTGAGTTTTCCTCTTTCTACCCCGTAAGATGTTAACACCCAGATATTTCAGAGGAAGGGAGGTGACCTGATAAGCAGTGAAGGAAGCAGCCCAAGTGGTAAATGTATTGCTAACCTGCTTACCAAAAATTAGCTGACACTTTGTCTTGTTGAAAGTTAAACCCGAAGTGTTCAGAAAAACATTTAGCGTCCGCAGCAATTTTTTAAAAGCTTTTTTGCTAGCATTGGAGAAAATAATAGCATCATCGGCATAAGCCAGGTGATTAACCATAAGTTTAGATTTATGAGAAAACTGAGTGTAAGGATGAGACAACTGCATTTGATTCAGGAGGCGTGAAAGGTAAGCAAAAGCAAGGATAAAAATCATAGAAGAAAGAGGGTCTCCTTGTTTAATGCCCCTGAAGGAGGAGAAAAATCCGTAAGATTTCCCATTCACAAGGACGCTGTAGTAGTTCTGTTCAAGCCACCTCTGAATGATATAACAAAAGTGTGTAGAGAAACCCCGGGCACGAAGAGTGCATAAAATAAAATCTCAATTAATAGTATCAAAAGCTTTTTTATGTCAAGTTTAAGCACCGCATTTCCACCCTTGCATTTCTTATCTATATTCAATAATTTCTTGAGCAAGAAGAATATTATCTGATATTTCCCTACCTTAAATGAAAGCTTATTGTTGAGGAGAGATGATGGTAGACAAATGGGGTTGCAAACAAGCCACAATGATCTTACTAATTACTTTGGAGAGGACAGATGTAAGAGAGATAGAGCGGAAATTATCCCAATTAGTTTTATCATTACATTTAGGGATAAGCACAATAAGAGAGGAAGTGAAATATTTACCTAGGTTGTCACCAAGGAAATAGCTTTGAATAGCACTCATAACCTCCTTTTTAATGATATCCCAACAAGTAACATAAAAGTTAGATGCAAAACCATCAGGCCCCGGGGCCTTGTTAGGATTGATCCCCTTAAGGGCAGCAATGATTTCCTCTTCGATAGGAACGTCAGTAAGAGAAAGAGAAGAGACGTATTCCCTTTCCTCAGAGAAAAGTTCATAATTGATAGGCAAAACCGAAGAAAGACTTTGAAATAAGGTAGTAAAATGTTGTACCGCTGAGTTATTAATCTCATCAGGATTGGTAAGAATAACACCATCAACAGATTTTATTTTGAGAATAGTATTCATGTTATCCCGATGCTTAATAGTGCGTGGAAAAAAGTGTTGTTCCTGTCACCACAAGCAAAATAAATGTCATTTGCTTTTTTTTTAAGAAAACCTTCCTCTAAATCAATTGCTTCAAGGAGTGACGCATGGGCTTGGGCAACATTACTAGCCCATTGAGGAGTGCAACAAACTTTAGATTCTAATAAATCTACCATACGCTGTGCTTCAGTAACTTTGGAATGAACATTACCAAAAACCTGGTAATTCCACTGATGTAAATGACTTGCCACCTTTTTGTGAAGTTGCCATAAAATATACCATGGATTGCCATTATTGTCAGAGTGCCAAACCTGCTTGATGAGATTCAAAAATGTGTCATGAGTAGTCCAAACATTGAGGAATTTGAACTTATAATGAGGTGAATGATTAAAGAAGTCAAGTGTAAGTAAAATAGTACAATGATCAGACGCAGCAGAATTCAAATGTTGGACTTTAGAAATTGGGAAATAAGTAAGGAAGTGCTGATTTGCAAAAAAACGATCAAGTCCTTGTGATATAAAACCACGACGCCGGGTGTATGGAGAACCAGAGTGACACAAATCATACAAAACAGCATCATCCATTTTATCACAAAAGCGATTGATGAGAGAAGAGTCACAACTCCTACCACCCCTCCTCTCCGAAGGTTTCATGATCATATTAAAGTCACCTCCCACCAACCAAACTTCCTTAATTGCCTCCCCCATGTGCACAAGTTTATCCCAAAGTAAAACTTTATCATGTAAAAGTGAGCTAGAATAAACAAAAGTGATCCATCCCTGAAAATTATCCATCTTAAAAGTAATAAGGACAAACTGTTCCTCATCCTCAATAATAGTCAAATCGACCCGACGTTTCCAAAAGATCCAAATTTTATTTTTTTTTTGTTGCAGTAGTGATTGAAATTTGAAAATCTCCTGAACACCATTTTTTTTCATCAATTTTTGCTATTAGATCCTAAGAAAGTATTATGTATCATTTGAACATAATAAAATATCTTTGTAAATAAAATTTTCTTATTAGTTATTACTTATGAGAATTAAAACATTTTACCATGCCATCCTTATTTTAAGATATTAATCTTACCTTCTAAACTTATTTATTTCTATTAGAAAAAAAAAAAACTCATTAATTTAAGTATTAATTTTAATGAAATCTAAATAAATATGCACAATATTGTAGCATATATTTCGTTGAAAAGCTTTGCCTAGAGTATAATTTAACAATTAATGGTGATGACAAGCTTATATTCCCCTTAGCAATTTTATCAAAAACTTTATAAAAACAAAGTTTTCTTCATTTCACATAGGAATCATCTTGTTACTTGCTCGCACGAGCATCATATTTTGTTAAAAAATTTTCGTTATTCTACTTCAACATATTAATGTTCTTCACTATCACATTTCGATGGATTGACGATCATTGAAATAGTTGCAGAGCAATAAATCATTTTCGCCAAAGCGATTTTATGAACGAAGCATCCATAGTCATACTGGCTATTATATTCATGATCATAAATATTTCTTCTGATTGCTGACTGTTGGTAATAAAATGGTCACAACTTTGTAATTTTCAAATTATTTAGCATGCGATGATATTACTTGCATCTGTAATAATTGTAACTCGATTTGTTCAGATGGTGTTGAGGCCATCAACTAATCTCAACTAGTCTCATTCTTGAGAAAAATTATTGCATCAAGAATTTACATCAGACGTCCAATAACAGAATAACACGTGGCAACCTCATTCTTAAAGGAGCATTCAACCACTCTTAGGTGACATATAGAATATCATTTAATGTCGCATCTATTTGAAGTTTATTCATTTATAACAATGTGGGCAAGCAAATGCATAACAAAAGATAGAAAATCATTTATTGTTCATACAAGAATGAGGTTGTAGTTTAAAGATTGTTCAAATGGATGAATCATAGCTTTCAATACCTTTCTCTCATAACTCCATGGAATAACGATGTATATGATCTTGAAACAATAATGAGTAGTAAGACAAGTGACATTTTCTTCAATTATTTATATATGAATTGGAATCTGTGGAGATATTATTCAATGCAATAAAAACTCTCTCTCTCTCTCTCTCTCTTAGGGGTGAAAAAGAGCCGAACACGAGCGAGTCATATTTCGAGCTCAAAAAGTGTGTTCGTGTTCGACTCGTTTGCTTAACGAGACCAAAGAGTCATTTTAACAACCCTAACCATATAGCCATAAGACAATAAGGATTTGAGCAAGATTTAAAAATTATTATTTATATTAAAACATCAATATTAAAATATCTTAGTTCGTGTTCGGCTCGTTAATTTATCGAATGAAATTAACGAGCCGAACACAAGCTTCTTAACGAACTGAACACGAGCTGTTCGCAAACAACGAGCCGTTTTGACAGCCCTACTCTCTCTCACACTCCACACACGTGTGTGTGCGCGTATCTAATGCGCAATTTACATGCAATTAATTCTAATTTTCCGCAGCCTTGTGTATGATTGAAGGCTAATCAGGCTGGCAATATGGTGGGCCACGGACAATTTAATTATGATGTTGAATTTTATAATGTCAATATTGTCATTTAAATCATGTTTTAAACTAATACAGAAATTATCAGTGATTTGATTTGTAATATTTGTTAGTGTAACTTCAAACTTCAGATATTTCAAGGTTGTTTATATATATATAAAGAGAGAGAGACACATAATTTTTATATTATTCATCTTGAATTATTTTTATTCAATTATACTAAAAATCACTTTCATTTCTATAATTAGTTTATTGTTCATGAATAGTACTCATGCGTGCTAGAAGAATCGTGGCGGCTGAGCAATGAATTACTATCTTAAGGTTGTACGAAAATCCAACATACACTCAGTAGGGACATCAAAAGTTTTTACATGAAAAACCCGCAAGTGGAAAAAAATCATGGAGACTTGCCCAGTTGAAATATTCTACTGTGAGTTGGTGATTATAGGTATAATATCTTATCCACCAAATAGGAAAGAGTTACATAGTATTTCGAGTTGCAACATCGATGTGTGGAAGAACTTGTTTTCCCTAGTATGGAGCGTTCGCAGCGGGGAGTGAGTGTTGGAGCTTCAGCGTACATCTTTGGGGTTGGCATGACTTGCGGGATGATGCGCGGTTTCGTAGGTTGTTTTGTGGTTTCATAGCATCGGTTGTTGCTTCGTGTGATGCTTCGTCGCAAGCTGTGGTAAGTGGTTAGCTAATGGCGGTCGGCAGCAGCCGGAGACCGTGGTCGATGGTGGTCGATGGCTGCAGAAGTAAGAGATGTTTGTCGGATTGTCNGAGAGAGAGACACGTAATTTTTATATAATTCATCTTGAATTTTTTTTATTCAATTATACTAAAAATCAGTTCCATTTCTATAATTAGTTTATTGTTCATGAATAGCACTCATGCGTGCTAGAAGAATCATGACGGTTGAGCAACAAATTACTATCTTAGGGTTGTGCGAGAATCCAACATACAATCAGTAGGGACACCAAAAGTTTTTACGTGAAAAATCTAGAGTGGAAAAAATCATGGAGACTTGTCTAGTGAAATATTCTACTGTGAGTTGGTGATTATAGGTATAATCTCTTATCCACCAGATGGGAAAGAGTAACACAGTATTTCGAGTTGCAATATCGATGTGCGGAAGAACTTGTTTTCCCTAGTATGGAGCGGTCGCAGTGGGGAGTGAGTGTTGGAGCTTCAGCTCACGTTTTTGGGGTTGGCATGACTTTTGGGATGATGCGCAGTTTCGTAGGTTGTTTCGTGATTCCATAGCATCGATTGTTGCTTCGTGTGATGCTTCGTCGCAAGCTGTGGTAAGTGGTTAGCTAATGGCGGTTGGCAGCAGCCGGAGGCCATGGTCGATGACTGCAGAAGTAAGAGATGTTTGTCGGATTGTCGGTACAAGATGTTGGGCTTTAGTTTCTTCTTCTCCAAGCTCGACATTTCTATTGCTCAAGATCAAGTCCCCTATAAAAGAGGGGTAGAGCTTGATTTATAGAATCGAAATTGTAAATAAGAAAGAAATCTAGACAACTCTGATTAGACGATATGAGGAGATTCCCTTGATGAGACAATTTTTTATGTTATATCCAAAATCTGTTTGACCTGTCAATTATGCCCGAAAAGCTTACCAAAGTGATTTAATGGCTCAAAATGGGCTTGATTTAACTCGAATAAGACAAATTTTGGCATCGTTGGATCCATCTTATCTAGCCGGTCAATTTGGCTATAAGTTTGCTGAAACGGGGTTCTAGATGACTTTTAATTAAAGTTCGAGTGTTTCTTGCTAAAAAAATTATCTCAAGATGCATATCATGCCACAAGATTTATGTATGTTCGCGAACAGCTTGTGTTTGACTCGTTAAGTAGCTCATGTTCGATTGGTTCATTAAGCAAACAAGGCAGACATGAACATTTTTTTTTTTTTTTAGTTTGACATATATATGAGCCGAACACGAGCAATGATTTGTTTGCTCGTGTTCGGCGGATCACCCAACTAATCCCCATGTGCTAATTCGAAACCTTCAGGTCTGGGATTCGAACTCGGGGCAAGAGGGGGCTTCTGCCAGTGCTGCCAACCAGCTCACCTATACTGGGGCACAGTAAATTAGATGTCTAAGAATTGCCTGGAAAAAGCTCGAGGCCCACAAAATTAAGTTGGGGTCAAATGAGACATATTAATAAAATAAATTAGCAGTGTAAGTTATGATCTGCATGATTCTATTTATGAGAACATAATAACAACACTTTCGAGGTAGTTTCTTCATTTTATTTTATTTTATTTTATTTTGTGTTTTCAAGCACGTTCTTAGGTGGTTTTGACGAACGAAATGTGGAGCAGATGTACCAATAAGATTAAAAAGACTTTTTTTCTCAATAATGTAATCGTGATAAAACAAACACTACTGCATAAATATCACAACTAGCAGTATGAACAACATGAACGAGTTCTCCTAAATAGGGGTGTCAACGAGCCGAACTCGTGGTCGGCTCGTTTATATTTCGAGCTCAAAAGTGTGTTCGTGTTCGGCTTGTTTGTTTAGCGAGCAAAAAACGAGCCGTCGACTAACAAAGAGTCGTTTTGACAACTCTAATCACGTAGTCATAAGATGTTAAGGATTGAGACAAGATATAAAACATCATTTGAATCTAATTTAATCATTTTTATTCTATTTTCTTAATTAATCCTTTTAATTGATTACAAATCTTTGTAGCCTTGCAGTCAATTAATTTTTTTTTAAAATACTACTAATCATATATATATATATATGATGAGTAGTATTTCGAGCCAAAACGAGCCGAACACGAACGAGCAAATATTTTTTCATATTGTTCGTGTTCGACTCGTTAACTTAGCGATTGAGCCGAACACAAATTTCTTAACGAATCGAACACGATTTGTTCGGAGCCGTTATAACAGCCCTACTCCTAAACAACATTTCACAGCTGTCTCCAAATATATTTAATAATTATAATAATTCTCATTGTAGCGAAAAAGTGCAAAACCACAACAAATAAAATAATGACACACACTNTTACTATTTTAGTGACCTTGCTACTAATAGTCATTATTAGATGACATTCACTAAATTAAATGCTGATTTTGGAATGAAATTCTAATTTAAACACCATTACCAAAAGAATAATTAACTAAATTATCAAACATTTTCTATGTTTCACCACTAATTGTAGCCATTCATGTTTCTATATTCCAATTCTCTTAAGAGGGTTGTAAAAACAAACACATGAACCCATCTAATCATTATAATAATCTAATGAAGTTAGTGAGTTAGTTCAAAATCTTTCATTAAGTTTTATCAACATCAAATAAAAAATAGAAGAAAATTGTATGATCCAATTATCATGAAAGCAAATATTAATGATAAAAAGCTATGGCAACAATAAATTATATTTCCTTATATCATAAAATAAAGCATGAAAAAGTGAATTTAATATCAATTAAGAAGATATACAAGTAAAAATAAATTGAAAAAAAGAAAAACATCATTGACATTGAATTGCAAAAATATAATGCAAGTTGTTCTAGATGTTATTGTTATTTAGCATATTTAGGCTTTAAAGTATTGTGCATTGGCATATGTACCACACAATTCTTACATATTTACTTAGCTAACCTTTACACTTTTCTATTTAGTTATATGTAACATTTAAATCTTCACTGTCACATAAAAAATGTCGTTATTATTAACTTCTTAAAAGTAAAATACACAATTTTATGCATAAATTTTAGGCACTAAAGTGTTATAAATAAATGTAAATATCAAACTTTAAGTGTTAGATATTTAAATACATAATAAATGTGGGTTATGTATGCTAATTTCATCTAAATTATTCACCTTAAGATTAATTTTCACCCGTATGATAAAAAATAGTGATATCAAACGTAAAATTTAAGGGAATCTAGCGGTCAACCGAGCTGCAAATAGCTCACTTGTATGATAGTTGAATTTCTAGTTCTTCAAATTCTTTCATGATTCTCTTATAAAATAGTAGTATCATTGATTAAATGTGTAATTGAGAAACTAATTAACTGTTGGATTGTTGAACTGATTCTGTTTCTTTGATTGGAATAGTGTAATCCATATGGCAATTAAGTTAATAATTTTTTTAATATTTTTTTTAACATTAAAAAAATTATTTCACGACATTTTATATAGGTTATCACAACGGCTGTAACCACTACAAACATCTTTGCAGCATTTTTGAAAATGTTATAAATTTATTATTATTGTTGAGCATTGCAAAGACTTTTCACAATGATTTTGTAACCACTGAGCAAAGCTTTCTGTTGTAGTTGCTATGACAACGATTTTATGCACGACAAATCTATTGCAATCACTATAATAATATTTGCTACATTTGTGTCAAATCGAGTCAAATCAAGCCATTAAATAACCTTTCGAAGCTCTGATGATCAATTGTTACTTTTACAACTCACTACCATGACCTATGTGACCAACTAAGGTGTATGCGGCTCTCAACTCTGACATTTGTAGCCTATAAATGTTATCACAGCTCACAATTTTTACCCATTTGACCAACTTTGGCCTATGCGACTTACATCTCATGTAGCTCTGAACTTAGGCCTCCGTGTCCTACGAATGTTATTACAACATATCACCATGGCCTATGTGACCAACTATGACCTACGTGACTCACAGCTCATGTAGCTCCCAACTCCAGTTAATGTGGTTTACGGACGTTTTCATAACTCATTACTATAATCTATGTAACCAAATACAACCTATGTGGCTTACAGCTCATGCAACTCTCAACTCATGCCACTATGGTCTATGGACATTTTTGCAACTCACTACTACGACATATATGACTCATAGCTTATGTAGCTCCAAACTCCAACATTTGTGACCTGACCTACGAACATTAATACAACTCACCACCATAATCTATATGACCAACTACGATCTATGTTGCTTACAGTTAATTCAACTCCAAAATCCAACCTATGTGGTCTACAGATTTTATCGCAACTAACCTCTATGGTCTATATGACCAACTACGACTTACATGACGCATAGATTATATAGCTTACAACTTAGGACTCTGTAGCCTACGAATATTATCGCAACTCACCACCACAACTTATGTGACAAACTAAAGTCAACATAGAACACAGTTCACGTAAATCCTAATTCCAGGCTTTGTGGCTTATCGTTGTTATTGCAGCCCACCACTACGACCTATGTGATCAAGATGAAATTCTTTTTGGGGGTTGATGTGTCCATCATAAATCTTGAAAGATCTCCATCTAAATGATCATATACGACATTTAAAGAATGACATACCTCCTTGAGGAGAAGAATATTACCTTAGAAATAGGCCTAATCATTTGCATAATTAAAATCATTTCAGACCTATGAGCCTATATGAACAAAGTTTTCCCCTTACCTTATGGGTGTTAGATATGGTTTATGTTATTTTAGGTCAATGTACTTACAAGGGCAAGTTCTCACTGTTAATTAAAGATCTAAAATTTTAAACTCTAGAGAAAAATCTCAATTAAAATATTGACCTATGTTACTTAGATTTCCATGTTAGGCATTCAAAGCTAGGATTTCAAAGTTTGCTAAATGGATTCAAGTTTAGCTTCTTTGGAGAATTAGGCTAAAAAAATTGTGACTTATAATCCAATGACACTATGTAATGGAAAGGCTCAAGAGGAGGGATTTAACAATTCCAATCAGAGAGGTTTACTCGAAAGACCTAGATTCAATGATGATTAAAGAACTTTGAGTTAAAATCTAGAAGGAATCAAAATATTTTGAAATGGGTTGGATCAGTTTGTTTGATTAAAATTTTGAGTTGAAAAGGATCCCTAAACTAATAGGTAGATTCAGGTATGAAAGATTTCTAGATGGAGTTGAAAATCCTAGTTAGGCTAGACTCTACAAGGAGCATAAATGGTGTACTAACTTAAAAATTTAGAAATAAAGCCTTCGATCAAGATGTTAATGGCTTTCCACTGTCCTAGGTGGATTGGTATCATTCAACCATGAACCAATCTTTTAACTTAGAAATCTTCACTTAACATCATAACAATGATAAATTAAGTGTTTTTTTAATCAAGGTGGTTAGTGATGCCTTCATCAGTAAGCATGGGTTACATCATTCGATGTCACTTGCAAATTGTTAGGGGGTAAGAATATTTGTTTTATAGGTCATTGTCCTTAACTCTAGCTATAGGAACCTAATAGAATACCTAAACTTCCAGACTGGACTAATCTAAAATACGTGTGACCCTCATTTTTATTTCTAGTTTTGCTTAATTAAGGTTCATGTTGAATCGACCTAGGTTGGTTCTCATTTTTTAAATTGATGAATTTTATATTTTTATTTGGGTTTTGTTATTTAGTTTGTGGTTTGTTTTGATTCCTAGGTTATCGATCATGGTGAGAATCAAAGTTCTTTTATGTTCAAAAGTTTTGCAAGTAATATATTCATGAGAAGAACCTACATGTGATAGGTTCTCCTCCTCCTTTTTTTATCCATTTTTTGAAAATAATTATACGTAGCATATAAAGAACATGAAACATGATTGGACTATGGAAAAACCATGACTTAGATTAAGCATGAAGTGTAAATTGAATTATATGTGAAATATGACTTGGATGAAACATGAAACATGAATTTGGTTATACGTGAGGCATGACTTGGATGAAACATGAAATATAAATTGGATTATACGAGAGTTACGTCTACTACAAATGAAATTAAGTTAGTTTAGGCTTAGGATAGGGCCTAAGGTTAGGCTGGATTGACCTAAGGTCGACTGAGGTTAGTTATGGTTAGCTAAGGTCAACTAAGGTTAGCCAAGATGAGTTATGGTTAGCTAAAGTTAGCTAAGGCTAGGCTGGGTTAAGTTAATTTGGGTGGGTTTAGGCTAAGTTGGATTAGACTAGGTTAGGTTAAGTTGGACTAGGTTGGGTTGGGCTCAGTTGGGTTGGGTAGAATGGGTTAGGTTGGGTTTGGCTAGATTGGGCTTTTTTGGTCTAGGTTGGAATAGGTTGGGCTATGTTAGGCTAGGTTGGGTTAGGCTATGTTAGGTTGGGTAAGGCTAGGCAAGGTTGTATTAGATTAAATTGGGTTAGGTTGGGCTTGGGCTCGGGCTTGGGCTAGGTTGGGTTGGGTTTGGGTAGGTTGGGTTGGGCAAGATTTGGAAATTTTGGGTTTGATTAGGTTGGTTTAGGTTGGGCTAGGTTGAGTTTGGTTGGGAGGTTAGATTAAGTTAGGCTAGGTTATGTAGGCTAGGTTGGGTTAGGTTAGGCTAGGTTGGGGTAGGTTGGGTTAGGTTAGGCTAGGTTGGGATGAGCTAGATTGGGAAAAGTTGGGCTAGGTTGGGTTGTGATAGGTTAGGCTAGGTTGGGCTAGATTAGGTTGGGCTCGGGTCAGGTCAGATGCAAGTTAGGTCGGGTTTGAGCTAACCTAGGGCTAGCCTAAACCCAAGTCTAACCTAACTATTTTACTTAATTAACTTTAACAGCAAAATAAAACAAAAAAAAGAAAAAAAAAAGGAAAATAAAATAGAAGAAAAACTTACAAAAAGAGAGTCGATCACTACTGAGAGCACATCAGGAAGAAGAGGGTCATAGAACCAATAGACGGACGAGAGGAAGAGATGCCTTAAATGATGGGAAGAAGGCCATATTTATAAGCAGTTGTGAGGAGAGGAAGAGACACCTGGAATGAGGGGAGAAAGGGCTTATTTATAAACGGATGCGAGGAAATGATTGGTGACATGAATGGCTAGTTCTCTTAGATCGACTTTGAGGACCATTAAATAAGGTAGAGATCGATGGTCGTGCTTTCCTTGGAGGTTGGAGCTCTCACAAATTGTCAATAGAGCTCTTGAAAGAAAAACAACGCATCGATTGCCTTGAATCGAGCGGGAAATACCTCGAATCACCAGGTGTGCAGGTGTGCATGCTTGCATGTAGGGGCGGGCGCGTGGTGACCATCATGGGTGTTCTGTTTACTTTTACAGTGCAAAGGGTGCCTCAACAATGCACTCGCGCCCTGACAAAACCCTAGGGGTGTTGATGCACTGGCAAACATATCGGGGGTGCTTGCGCACACAGACAACTGCATCCACATACAGGCGCGCAGGGACATGTGCATGCACACATGGGCACGTGCGTTAACATACACATGCAATCACGTGCGTGTCAGCTATGTTTTCAGACACGTCAACCCCATGAAATTTTTGATTTTTGGCAAGAGCTCAAATGAACTTCAAATTGATCAATTTTGATGTTCTCCACTCAATTTGATTGTATTTTGAGCTTGGAGTTGATTTGAGCTCATTTCGAGGGTGAAATCGTAATTATCGTCCAAATTATCATACTTAGGCCAAATGAGTCTCAAAATGATGTCATGTTTAGAGATAGAGGGGCTCATTTAAAAAATTTTGATGATCCAAACATGTTCGCAGAGTCTGTTTTGTAAAGCGGCGATCAGATGAAGAATTTCACATGGGTCAAATTCTCATGCATGAAAGTTCGTCACATAAAATTTCATATAAAAAGCTGCTAGATGGTCACCAAAACTTATTTCATGTCACAATACATTAATATTCTACCAAATATAGCTCATAGCATGAGTTTTCAAGCACTAAATTGACTTGCAAAAAAATGATAATTTCATAGCATAAAAATTATAATTTTTGAATATTTCCTCATTGAGCTACATTTCGGTTCAACAATAAAATATAATTGAGCTTAATTGATTTGATTTCCCTTCTGTGTTTTTTATTTCAAGTTTATTTTAAATATTTGAGGGGAATTATTAACTGACAAAAAGTGAGGTCAACAAAACAACTACGAGCTTCGTGGCTCACAGCTCATTCAGTTCCTAACTCCAACCCCTATGGCTTGCAACTCTCTATTGCAGCCTACTTGGCTAACTGCTATCATTACAACATTTCATTATGATCTTTGCGGCCAACATATGCTTTTGAAGCTACGAACGATAGCCCGTATGTCACTTACTACACGTTAACTATAACCTCTACAGTAAGCCGAGACTATTACAACTACAGTCTACAACATTTGTAGCGGACCGATGTCTTTATAGCTATCAACAACAACCATTGCAGCCCGCTATCACTATTATTGCTAACAACAATATCTGTTGTAGCACATAGAAATCTATTAAAACCATGTCATGATTACACTCATGTAATTCTATCTTATCTAATCCACAAGAAAATTCAACCTATGTAATCACAATTACAATGTATTACTTCGACTGGGCATACCCCTTTTTTTTCCATCTCCATGATTTCTCATATAAAAATCATGGTGTCTCCTCCAGTTGCTTCTATATTTTTAATGTATCTGCTATATTTTCGTACAATACTGAGCGAGTAATCTTCTGACACACAATAAATTTAGACTAAATGTTGATAATTTGATTGAAACATGAATTGGGTGGTTTGTGAGTGTATGTATCAATGCACTCACACTGGTGGCTGACAAATAATATACATAATATTTTTATTCTTTTAAGTCCTGCATATCATACGTTCATTAATAAATACCCACCGCCGAGGCTTCTGACGTGTACTGTACGCGTGGCATGAATGCCGTGACATAATAAAAATCTAGCTGTCGGTTGTTAATTAATTATACGAAATAAAAAAATATATATATATTAAAAAAATAGGCGGCAGAGGAAATGGATTGGAGCATGGAGATGCGCATTTCAATTCCGTATTTATAGGAATCTTTTTAAAGTTTTCGTGACCGTCCGTTCTGTCCTGCTCACCTCATCTGTCCCGCGCTGCAGATTAGAAGTGATTAATTACAAAAATGCCACCGAATAAATTTTATGCTAAATTATCCTCATCAATATACGATGAATCTCAAAATTATTTTTATTGACATTTTATATTTTATTATATTCAAAATAAATTTAATAATTCCAAAATTTATTTCCACAAAAAAACCTTCAACCACTTATCCCTTCCTCTTTTCACCACGAATTTTCACCAATTCCAAACTAAGAAAAAAATATTTCTTGGTACGCTAACAATAAATTTTTATCATCCGACACGATTCTTGAGCAAATATTTTAAATAATAAATATTCAAATTTCGATAAAATGACATCCAAAGCTCCGATTTCAGTAAATTTATAGTCAAACTGACTGGCTCGAAGAGAATGACCTGATGATATTAAGGTTAGTCCAATCCGAGTCAAATTAAGCCCAGATCAAGCGATTAAATCATTCTTGGAAGATTTCCTGACACATTTAAAAGATTAAAAGAATGTCGAATTTTGTGAGTTCATAGTCAAATCGAGCGTCTCGACAAGACGAATCCAACGAGCCCAAGATTGCTCAATTACGACATCTTTAAGGCACTTAAATGTCCATAAAATGTCATCCGATAGAGGGACGCTCTTTGGACAGTTCGATCGAATGGTTCATATTCCTGCATTAATTGCAACCAGAACACAATAAATAGAGTCTAACCCCTTAAATGAGGGGAGGATGCTTGAGAGAAAACTTGAGGCTTTGAGAATTAGCTTAAGTTTAACATCATCTCTGCCACCGCAAACTGTCGTCGATCACCACCGATCACTGCTAACCTCCATCGATTGCCGCCGACCGTCATCAACTGTAGTCGACCACTGCTAACCAGAGCCGCCAATCAACGTTGTATCTTGGAAAAACTAGTAACACTTCCCCGTCTGTGAGACAAAGGGTCTCTGTAATCATAACTTACAGTTAATTTTTTTTTTAATTGGATCAAACCCCGTGATTTTTTCCTTTTATGGGTTTTTCACGTAAGAACTACTAGTTTCATCAAAGGTTAATTCTCTTTCATATGAATATGTGTTGAATTCTCATGCAATGCTAAGACGATAATTCATTACTCTTTCACTACAAATTTTTTAGCACATATCAATTCTAAAAAAACAAATCCCGTTATTTCAAAATAAATATAACAATTTCAAAATTTATTTCCTCAAAAAAACCTTCCACCACATATCGTTTCCTCTTTTCACCACTAATTTTCACCAATTCCAAACTAAGAAAAAAAAAATTTATTCTAAAAAACAAATCCCGCAATCATCTCAGCTTTACTCGCGTTGATCCAAATTGCTGTCCCCATATTGCGCCACAACAAATAATTCCACCCACCCCGACCCGTCAAACGAATACGTGGCAACGACAGCCATCTCAAGGCCTCGGTGGCAGCCACGTGGCCCCTTGATCACACTGGTTGTTCTGGCCCCACTTTTAAATCAAACGGCTGCAGCTCCACCGGCGTCGTTCATATCGACGGTGGAGATTCCGCCGACAACTCTAAATTCTAATAATATTTCACCTTTCGATTTTAGATTTGAAGTTATAAAATAAAAATTAAATTTTTGTTCTGCTAAATAAATATTTTACAGCTATTAAAGATTGGCTAAGTTGTTTTGTTTTTATTTGGAGATTTTGTTATGTGGGTTCAATTTAGGGTTCGTTTGGGGCAGTTTATGCGTTTCAGGATAAACTGTCTGTTTATCCTGAAACGCGGCTCGCGGGCCGACCGCAGGGATCAACTTGCGGCCTGCGTTTAGTGTAAAAACGCAAACGCAGTTTCGGATAAGCTGGTGAAACGTGCGAACCAAANTAACTTTATTAAAATAGATTTAATAAGAATGATAGGGATTGCCAAAGCAAAATAAGATTTGCGAGTGTGACAAAATCATGTCGAGAAAAAAAAATCGAATTCTACGCTTAGTTTTAGACGAATAGCCGCACGCAATCATAAAACATGAATTAACTTATATTTATTCAAAATTTAATATGATTTTTTTTGTTGGTATTCCAGTTAAAGATATTGTACTAATTTATGGCCTCATTTGATCACACAATGACTAAATAAACATGCCTCTAGGTTAGCTTGGTTGGCACACCTAAGTCAATATAAGTAAGGCAATCAACTATTGGTTTGGGGTAATGCCTCAACTATGTCATGTCACTGATTACTAATGATGAGATTTTTTATTGAATAATCTTAGACTAGGGTTGTAAACGACCCTAAGCTCCGGGTCAACTCGTGTTCGGCTTGTTTGAAATTGGCTCGTGAACGGTGTTCGTGCTCAGCTCGAATAACATTTTCTTGTTCGTTTCGGCTCGTGTTCAGCTCGAAATTGACAATAGACAAACTAAGTTTCATAAAAAAACCCGAATCATAGCATAAAGGACTATACATGTATGAATCACCACACAAATGCACAATAGTCTAAGAAAGTTTCACAACAAAACCTTTTTATAAGTAGCAAAGTAAGAATACCGAGCAATCAAGCCAAACAAGCAACCAAGGAAGAATGCCAAGGAATTGAATATTGGAGGAGAAATAGAAGAAGCTATTAGAAGACGAACACAAACATACAGCGATAGCTCTCACGACCGAAGCCCTAGTTTGAGAGGAGAAGGAGACGACTCATGAGTCGGGAGAAGAGGATAGTCGAAATGCCGAAAAGGAACTTTTGAGAGTCTTTGCAGATTGGCTTGAGGTTTTTCAAGCATAAGTTTATATTATATTATATTATTTATATAATTTATATTATACGAATAAGTAATACTAATATTTTATTATTATTATTTTGTTATATATTATAATTTATAGCATTTAGTTTTTAAAATCTATTAATTTATTTTTATTTAATAATAATTTATAATATTTAAATTTAGAAATATTTATTATGTATATTTATTTATTTATTTTTGAGTCAATTCGAGCTGAACACAAGCAAAAAAATATTAGTATGTGTTCGACTCGTTTACATTTCGAGCTTAAAAATTTGTTCATGTTCGACTCGTTAGACTTAATTAACGAGTCAAACACAAGTTGTTCACGAACATCAAACCAAATTGAGAGTCCTATTTAAGTGGCCATTTCAATTCTCTCGATGGCCCTTAATAAATAGATAAGAACCTAAATTGTGGGACTATTTCAAATAATTTGGGAAGCTTAAGAATCCAAATAGAATAAAGGTGATAGGGAGAAATCAGAAAACCATTTTTCTAATCTATTCAAGAGCAGTCCAACGCATAAATGATACATTAAGCATAAATCATAATATTTTTGAACAGGAATTTCAATAAAATTTGGACCAATGAAAAATTATAATGAAAGGCTTTTTTAAAGGAACCATTTCATCTTCATGACGAAGTCTAATGCTCAATTTAAAAATATATATATATTTATCTGTTTTAGTAAACATTGCATAATTCAATTTAAATCTCACAACCAGACATTAGGGACAGATTAGGGACACATTGAAATCTATGAGAAGTACTAGTAGTCTTATGATGGAGATTCATTAGAATATATTAATTACATTGTGACATTTTTGCTTATTTCTATATTCATGATTATTAGAATGATGCGCGAAAAGATTACATGAATTCATTTATGTTTTGCACATCTTTTTGGATGAAATTGCATTTTAAATACAGGCTTTTTTTTTTTTGTTTTTCTTGCAGGTGTAACTAGGTATTAGGAGTGGAGTAAATTAGAAGAGACATAGAGCGAAAAGGAGGTGAAATGAAGCAAAAGGCAATATAGTGTGGTGGGGTCTTGGCACTAGACTTCTGGGGCGCCTAGGAGCCAGCCCCCATATTTGTGCATCGGAGAGGTCGGCGCCTAAGCGCGAGCCACTGGCCTCCAAGGCCCCATATGTGAAGGTCAGGGTCTTGGCGCTAGAATACTTAGGCGTAAGAACTGAACCTAGTGCAGTTACAGCGGTTCAACCCACCTGTTCGAAGCATCATTTAGGCGGACCAGAGGCAATTTGAGCTTAGGATATTAAAGGTTAATTTAAAAAAACTTGAAGGAGTTGTAGAGAGCTTTTTGAGAGGAAGACTTAAGGAAGTTCTACTTATCGAGAGAGAGTTATTTTTAGAATAAAAGGGTTGCTCTCAGCTAGGGAGAGCAAGTTAAGAGTAGAGAATTGGTGAGGATCTGAGTGTTAAAGTGAGGAGAGTCTACAAGAAAGCAGCAAGGGCATTCGAGCATTCTCAAGGCGGTATTGAGGGAGAAAGATCAGTATTTTTGTGTTTTAGTCTTGTATACTTCTGTAAACACTTTGATATGTGGATTCTCTTGGTTTCAATGAAGCCTTGTGGTGTTTTCACAATGTCTTATGAGTAATCTCCTCTATATTTTCCATGTGGTAATGTAGTAGGATGTGTAGAAATGTGATAATGTTATTAAGTTGTCTGAATGTTTTAATGTGATGATTTTCTTTTATTTTTTATTTACTTATCATTCTGGCGAAATAATTTATTAAAATCCATTGTGAACCCATAATGACTTGGGAGAGTTATGACATGAGCAACTAGGAAGATCAGGTTGAACTATAGAGTATGAAACAAAAGTAAGCTATAAGGAGATGAGGCTAAATAGGAAGATAATCATTGTTGGGTTCAAAGTGGGGTTTAAAAAATTAAGTTTGCTTTAACAAATCTTCTTTATTCACTTAGGAGAGAGTAAAGAAGATAACTGCTTATATTTGTCA
The DNA here is from genome assembly GCA_002079205.1 of Phalaenopsis hybrid cultivar. Classification (NCBI taxonomy): domain Eukaryota; kingdom Viridiplantae; phylum Streptophyta; class Magnoliopsida; order Asparagales; family Orchidaceae; genus Phalaenopsis; species Phalaenopsis hybrid cultivar. The sequence continues at coordinate 212,055 of JXCR01134951.1, forward strand.
CTAGCCATATTTTCAATTTGCACTTTCTTATTTTCTACACTCAACTGCTATCACTGCAAGGGAAGGTAGCATTAACACCTAATTATCACCAATTCAAATAGGATAATTAGAATTTATGTAGGAGTAAATTTTAAAGATATCTGCATTGCAGATGGGACTGTTAATACAACTTATGTTTATGTAAATTCCAAACTCAGGATGAATTAAGTTGGCTAAAACCTTTTTCAAAATTTGTTCGCCTGGTTTCTCTGAGGGATCAACATTCCAGACTCAAAAAAATATGATACTACTTTGACCGTGCACTTGCGTCAGCCACCTGAGCGTTGAAGCAATTGTCAGGGGTCAAGCTTTTCTAGCGTTGTTGTCGGGGATATGATGGTGAAGAATTTAGGAGAATTTTAGTTGAACTATTAGGACTTAGATTTGAAAATTTTAATACTATTATTTTTTTATTAGTTTTACTATTTGTATGTGTGTAAACCTAATAGTGAACCTTTAGTTAGTGAATGTGTAGGATAGGCCCAAAAGAACTTGAACCTTATGACTTAGAACTAGAGAGAACTATTAAGAAAATTATAAAACACAAAAAAAATTTAACAAACTTGAAGAAGAAATGACGAATAATCAGCATATTAACATAGATACTCAAGAATCATTTAATGAACATTATAACGCTCAAAGACCATTAAAGGATTATGATCATCCTACGGTAGATGAAATTCACCTAAGTATTCAAGCTCCTGTTGTAGAAGCCAACACTTTTGAACTTAAGCATGTTATCATCCAAATGGTGCATAACAACCAATTTTGGAGAACCCCGTATGAGGATCCAAACTTACATTTGACAAGTTTCTTAGAACTTTGCTCCATGTTTCGCTATAATGGAATTTCTAATGATGTTGTTAGGCTTAGGTTTTTTTCCTGCCTTTAAAAATGGCAAAGTCAATGAATGATATTATTTCATTTTGTCGGCATGCATGTGAGTTGATATATGAGACGTGAGAGAAATTTAAAGAAATTCTAAGGAAGTTTCTGCATCACGCTCTACCTGATTGGCTTATTATCCAGACATTTTAGAATAGTTTAGTAGGATCCGTTAGATCTAATATCAATGTTGTCGTTGGTGGTTTGCTCATTTCGAAGCCATTTAATGAGGCATATTCTTTAACTGAGGAGATGGCTACTAAAAACTGTCAATTCCCTATTGAGAGAGTAAACCTAAAGTTGGTAGCTAATGTACATGACACTGATATGCTTTTGATTTTAACTTCTCAAGTAGCAGGTATATATAGATATTTAGACCAATTTGTAATAAGTCAACCTTAAGTATCACCGTTAATTGAGGAAAATTCATTTGAACAATTGGATGACACTAACGATTCATTATATGAGACTCTAAATGTGATAAATAATCGACCTACCAATCCTTATTCCAATTTCTACAACCCAAGTTAGAAGAACCACCCTAACTTTAACTGAAATAACAATTATGGTAGAGGAAACGAATAATGGAGTAATAATCAAGAAAATCTTGCTAGAAATTAGAATAATCAAGTTAATTTTAATTTTAAACCTTCTTTTCCTCCTAGATTTAACCAAAATTCATGATTTAAGGAGAAGAAGTTGTCGAATGAGGAAGTTATTTTGCAAATGAGAAATCAACTGCATAGTCAAGGCACTGCTACAAGAAATAATGAGAACTAGTTGAGGCAGCATGCCAAATCGCTTAGCAATTAACCTCATGGAACTCTTTCTAGTAATGTTGAGATTAACTCTGAAGAAGAAGAGTAGTGAGCACGTCAAAGCTGTGAAGTTAAGGAGTGAAAAAGAGTTAGAAGATGTAGTCAGAATAATCTTAAGTTAAAGAAAGAGCATTCAATACTTGAAAAACCTAAGGAAAATAATTCAAGGAATTAGAAAAACCAAATTAACTTAAAAAATCCTCCCCCTCTCTTTCCTTAAAAACTGCAACAACAAAAACTAGATCAACAATTTTTGAAATTTTGAGAAGTTTTTAAGAAGCTAACAATTAAGATTCCTTTTGTTGAGGCTCTGGAGCAAATGCCCTGTTATGTAAATTCTTGCAAGGCATCCTCAATAAGAAGAAAAATTTTGGAGATTATGAGACAGTTGCACTTAGTGATGAGTTTAGTGCTATCATTCTGAAAAAGCTTTTTCAAAAACTTATGGATCATGGGAGCTTTACTATCTCTTGTGCAATTAAAGAAAGATTTTATGGCAAAGATTTATGTGATCTTGAAATGAATATAAACCTTATGTCATTATCTATCTTCAGAATGTTAAGATTAGGAGAAGTGTCCCCTAATACTGTAACTCTTCAACTGGCTGATCGGTCGATCACTTATTCAAAATGGGTTATAGAGGATGTTAATGTTAAGGTGAATAAATTTATCTTCCTTATTGATTTCAATGTATTAGATATGAAGGATGATAAGGAAATTCTCATTATACTAGTTAGTCCTTTTCAAGCCACTTGACAAGTAATGATAGATGTGTGGAAAGGTAAATTAACAATAAGAGTTAATGATCATGAGATAAATTCAAATGTATTAGAATCTATGAAGTATCCTTCTAAAGGAAATGAAGATGTTTGTTTTTGGATGTATTTAATTGATTATTTATGTATCAATCATTTTTGATAAAATTATGAAAGTAAATCAAAAGAGCAAGATTTGGATGAGGAGAATATTTCTTAGTGTTAGGATGAATATGCTCTATTGATTACTGATAGTTCAAAAGTTGTTTAGGAGAGGTTTGAGATTCTTAATACAATAGAAAATAGTAAACCTCTTATTCTTTCTATTGAGGAACTCTCTAAACTTAAGATAAAGGTGCTTCTCAAATACCTAAAGTATGTTTACTTAAGAAAGTCATCTACATTACATGTTCTCATATCCTCAGATATGTCTCACTTGTTTGGTAATATATATGTTCTGATAGTTGTGGAATATTTCTCAAAATAGATTGAGGCAGTGGCTCTACAAAATTTCGATGCTCGGAGTGCTGTTAAATTTTTAAAAGAAAAATATCTTTAGTAGATTCTGGATGCCTAGAGTGATCATTAGTGATATAGGAATCCACTTTATAAAAAAATGATTGAGGCATTAGTTACTAAATATGGAATTAAACATTGGATTGCCACAACATATCATCTTCAAATAAGTGATTTAGCAAAAGTTTCTAATTGTGAGAATAAGAGGATATTGGAAAAAATTGTCAAACATAATAGGAAAGATTGGTCTTTAAAATTAGATGATGCATTATGGGCTTACAGAACTGCATATAAGACATCCATAGGAATGTCTTTATATCGACTCATATTTAGCAAAGCTTGTCACTTACCAATAAAATTGGAACATAAAACTTATTGGATTGTTAAAGAGTTCAATTATAATATAAGGGAAGCTGGTGAGAAGAGACTATCATAGTTAAATGAACTTGAAGAAATTATGCAAAAATCTTTGCAAAAATGTCAGAATTTATAAAGAAAAAATGATGAAATGACATAATTGAAAGATTTTTTGGAAGGATTTTGAGCTTGGACGAGAGGTTTTGCTGCTTAAATCTCGATTAAAATTATTTTAAAAAATCTTAAATCTAGGTTGTCAGGACCATTTACTGTAGTAGAACTTCATCCTTTTGGCGCTATTGATATTAAGGATCCTAAAAGCGGTAGAGATTTAAAGTAAATGGACAGAGACTTAAACCCTATTTAGGATGGAAAAAGTTGCAGGTAAAAGAGATTTTAATGTTGGGGCATCTCATGTAATATCTGAAATCGTCAGGTCGAGGACCTTAAACTAAGCGCTTCTTGGGAGGCCACCCATGTGATGTACTTTAAAAGTGCTTTTTGTTTTTGTGATGTGGTTTTCTTGAATTTGAATGTTTAAGTTTGTGTTGAAATGCTTTGATTGTGATTGTGTGACGTAAGAAAGTGAATCATTAGTCTTCTCGTTGTAACTAGACTTTAGTATGACTGTTGATGTTAGAAGGAACAATGTTATCCTTTATACCCTAGTTCTCAATCAAGAATAGTATTTTTCATATTCATGTAGAGTTTAGGCATATGTCTAGTCCATTTCACTTCCTTACTTCCTATTTCTAATATGGTTCTTTTTATTAGTTCAACTGACCAACTACAAGAAGGGGTTAGAGGATGTTTCTTTTTGTTGAACTGAAAGAGATGCATACTTTATTGGGCAGGGTGACACTTAAGACTGGCAACACATGAGCCAATCTTAATAGTATAGGTGTTACCTAACTCAGATGGTTCTCCTTACAAATTATATATAAAGCACGCTTCAGTAAATGGAAGGAGATTTTGTTGGAGATTAGGTGATAGAGAATGGAGATGTGATGAGAAGGAAAACGAGTAACCCTCATTTATCACAAATCTAGGATTTTGTGAGAATTAAGACAAATGGAGGAGCAAATATTATAAATTTTATGACCGGGACCAAATATGGGCCTTGCGCATCTAAGCTAGTAACCCTGGCTTCAAAAGATACAAGTCATATTGGCGCCTAGGAGCCAAGGCTCCAGACAAAAGGAGCAAGGCATTGGCACCACTATCACGGGGCCTAGGCGGCACCTAGGCGCCACTCCTACCTAAGCGATAAATTGCCTAAACTAGTTCCGTTTAGGTTTTTTTCTCAACGACTCCTCTCCAACTCTCCTTCAACGATAGAGAGGCGATACTTAGGGCTTTCCCATATCTTTAATTTTTGCTTGATTTATGAAGCTTTAGAGAGTGGAAATAATTTATATGAGGTAAACTTCTCTTCATAAGCTTGATTTTTCTTCTTCAACTGGGAATTTTTGAGATTTTAGGTGATTTGAAAATTTCTTGGGGAAAAGCTTGATTTAACCCATAACATTCATATTGTGTGCACCCACCATCACTTTCTACGTCATTTCTGTGTATTTTCATCATCTTTATTCTTTCATGGCTCGTGTAAAAAAATGAAATTTGTAAGCTCCAAAGCTCAAGTGCGTTATAATAACCATTTGGTAGCAAAGAAACCGATTGCTAAGCGAGGTTTTATCAACCTCGTAGAAGTAGTGGAGAGTATGATTGTGAGACATAAGTGGGAGGAATTCTGCTACATCACTTGTGTAGCTGTAGTTCCTATAGTTTGAAAGTCTTACGCCAACTTCCCTAATGCCTATGCAGATTTTGTTTATGTGAGGGAGAAGCGAGTAGCTATCTCCCCTTCGTGCATCAATGTGTGGTTTTCATTGGAAGATTTTTCGGGGAGTTACTACTCCAACTTTGTCCCTTCTAATTCTGACTTTGATAAAATCATCAATTTCTTAACTAGCGGGAGAGGGACTTAGAAGGTGAGAAATGACCATAAAGTCAGTTTTTTCTCCATCGGAACTTAATGCACCTTCCAAGGCTTGGCATTATTTGATTTACACCAAGATCCTGCCCTCAACCAATTTGAGTGAGGTGACAAGAGAGAGTTGCTCTCAATTATTGCATTCAGATCATGAAATCCATCAATATTGGGGCTTTGATTTTTCACTCTATTTTCAATGCTACAAAGGGGGGATCCACTTTAGGGTTAAGACACCCTTCTACTATTTTTGCCCTTTGTCAGCAATCAAGTGTCACTTTTGAGGGGTGGGAGGAGTTGTTTCATCCATTGAAGCTCATATTTAAAGCTAATGTGATGTTATATGATAAACACTCTGTTTTTGGGGCTCGAAGCAAGTTCTTCTTAGTCTTCCATCTCGCAGCCCACTACTTTCTATTCTCTGCCTCGACCCTCCACTAGTATGGCTTTT